>UYYA01001189.1:0-19427 GCA_900624975.1 Angiostrongylus costaricensis | reverse complement strand
AACCTCGCGATTGCTGAGCAAGAAAACGACACATTCATATTCCAATGCCGAGGTTAAGAGAAAGTCGATCCTGGGAACTACTACTAGCATTGTCATTTAGATTGCGCGTTCAATGACGCTGAGTGGTCTTTCACCCTCCTTATGCAGCGACCAGGGTTCCGACACACATATTAAGATAGGAAGAATCGTGAAGTCAAGGAGATGGGTACGGAGTCGGATGTTCTTTGTTCTTTTCACTACATACTCGATGTTCTTGAATGACCCCCAAGCCGCTCGTTTCCTTCTGCTCAACTCTGGAGCTAAGTCGTTCATCATGTTGATTTCTCGAACTAGATAGACATAACTGGAGCATTCGGAGATATTCGTTCCGTTGAGCGTGAATGGGCATATGAAACCAATCCGTTCCTCATAAACATTGTTTTTGTGAGATTTAGTCGAAGACCAATCTTTCCACGGGCTTTATCAAAGTCGTCAAGCATACGTTCCGCTCGGCTAATGTTTGGTGTTATAAGAACGATGTCATCAACAAAGCGAAGATGGTGTAATTGCCAACCATAGATTTTCATTGATTGCAATGTTCGCATGATGTTTTGGAGGGTTTGTGGGGAATAGAATCCTTCCAACAGCCAACCAATGAACTGAATACATTCTAATTTCTGGCCGTTTTAGGTGTTTTTTTAATTTAAAAGCTTTACCTCTTTTTAGTGAGGAATGTAATCTTGCACGAAGGAGGCGATGGTCTGGTCACGTGCAGAATTTTCGGACAACAGCGAGATCGGGTAGATGGTAGATGATGGTCTTGGTCGTAAAAATGAACTCAGACAGCCGTCTACTCTGCTCGTTCAATGCAGTGGGTCCCAATGTAACGTCCAGTGTTAGCGCTGAAATCTTCAATGACTATCTTGAAAAATGTATGGTCTTCACCGTAGAAGGTCTCCAAATCCCTATAGAACATTCCGACTTCGTCTTCGCCGTAGCTTGAAGTAGGTGCGTAACTAACGAAAATTGTCAAAACACCGGTATTGATTCACATCTCTCCAATCGTAAACGTCCGATTCGGGTTGTAAATTGTTCGAATAAATCGATATTAACGTCTAGCAAACGTAACTCATAGTAATACCCTCTTTTCTGAGAAGGTACAAAAATGTTTGTCTTTCAAAAGGTCAACTCTGCTTAATACATATAGTGAACAGTACCTTTTGCTGTTAGGGCAATGACTAGTGCCACTCTCAGATTCTTTCGGATGGTCTGCTTTAGATCACACCAATACTAGGAATTAATTACTTAATATTCAGGCTTAACATCATCAAAGAATAGAAACTGCCACTATTGTCAGAATAAATAAGTAATACGCTTGCATAATATATACTGTGCAAAAAAGACAACTATTTATGGATCCCTGATAGTCATTTCGAACTATTGTAGCAGTATAACCAAGGTATCAACATATCACCTCTAACAAATCACGTATTATAAACACAGATCAAACATTATGTGAGTGCACCACGTATGAGACTAACATGACAAGAACATCTACTGATGGGCAAGTATCACATGGATGTGGGCAATTAAGAGTAAATAAAAACAGTATACCACATAAAGTATACGAATCACAAAATATCACAGTAAAAAAAACAAGACAAAACGGGAAACAGGCATGAGTCAAGAGATTTGACAATAATTTCAAAAAGCACAATGTTAACGTGAGAGGTAAAAATCTCAATCAGTGTAAAAAAAAGATGTTAATAAGAGCAAGATGCTCTTGTACACATCATTTTTAAGTTACCAGATCACCTGTTTTGCACTTCTGTGAAACAATTGTCGCAAACTCTTACTGGATTTTTGTGACTCGCAATCCTGTAAGTTTTACTATCAAACACGCTAAATACTTAGACTAAACTAGACTAAAAACTAAAACCATATTAATGTTGACCGACACTTACTGTGCTGTCTTAGAACTACATGGATTACAGAAAATCAATCCGCAAACACGACAGTGATGTTTCCGAACTGTCAAACTGAACAATTTCCCACATGCTGTACAATTAACTGCGGCCGAATCATCCAGCCATGATCGCGATGTGTGTTTAGAAATATCCATCTGAGAAAAAAAACAGCAAATTCAAACAAGTACAAAACACCTACTGGAAAGAAGTGAAATGAACGTTATTCCACGATGGGAATGCCGTACTAAGACAACGTGGGTAAGCGAATTTTCAAAAGAAAAATCCAACAACGTGACAAGTGCAAAGCAATGATTGATTTCACCGAAGTACCTGCAACGATTGGTTGGCTCGTCCTAACTCGTGCATTGCCGATAACGCTTCATCGAATCGCCGTTTGTTTTCTAATGCTCGATCTCTTTCAAAATCCAAATCACTCTCGGTGTTTAAGCATCTGAAATGGTACATTATACCCGTGTCTAAAAAAGTATGACCTTGAGATATTACCGTTCAATAAGGGCATTCTTTTCTTCTTTCCATGAAGCAGCTTTCTTAGTCAATTCTAAAAGTGGGTTCACGGAATTAAATAGAGACATAGATAATGGAAACTACGAAACCTCACCAATGTTTGCCGACGTCAACTCTTCTGCTGTCTTCTCCGCCTCTCTTGCAACCCTAGCCTGCTCGTCTAACTCTGATTGTGTTGCCGCAATGGCTCGCTTCAAAGCAGATATCTCTCCACTCAGTTTTTCCTCCTTTGCAATTGAGACGGCCTCTATCTCAGCTATACTACAGTTCAGACGCTCCTGCAGAAAGAGCTATCCAAGGGGAATTAGGAAATCAAATAAGCGCGCATGTCGGTAGATTTAACAAAAGAAGTTCCCCTGATAAGTCAAAGACTGTTGTCATACAAACTATGGTCGGAGATCTAAAAAATAGAGAACTTTATAAAACCAACAATTTCTTCATTTTTAGATGCTAGTTGGCGATCCATGGACAACTGAATATCATTCGATAGTTTCTCGAATTGAGCACATCTTCTCTTCAACTAAAATCGATAGATTAATCGTGCAAAATTCTGCGATTTAATTCTGCGAACAGTTTAAGAAACTAACACTTTTTAATACCTCCTCTTTCGAAAGAATGGTGTTACGCAACTCCTCAACCTCTCCATTTAACTGTAGCTTCAGTTCTTCCATCATCTGAGTGAGAAACAAAACTAAACAAATAGGAAACGATAACAAGAAAACTAACTTTAGAGGCCTCATCATTCTTAGCACGAAGTGAGTTGCATTCCTCAATGGCATTTTGTCGTTCCACTTTCAGTGTTTCAAGCCTGCGACGTTCATTTCCCAATTCACAATCAAGTTTGGTCTAAAAGAGTTAATGGAACCTATTGCTGAAGTAATGTTAAGTTCGTACCAGAAACTTGGACATTCAAACAAAATACACATAGATTAGCTCGCTAATTTGGGACAAAGTCAAACGTACTAAAATACAAGTGCTTCTTAAAGAAAAATAGCCGGATAACAATCCTACCAAGATTAACGCGCCAGAATTAACAAATATCAATCTGCAAGCACAAAGTCATCGAAAACAAAAGCAAAAAAAATTGACTAGTGGAAAGATACATAGCATACCACACGTTCGTGAAACTCGTCCAATTCACTTGTCCTGCTCGCAATGTCTTCATGTAAAAGAATGTTTAGTTTCGATAAACGAAGAATTTCCTGCAAAACGTAAAGATTCTTGAAAACATAACTCTTAAAAAAGGAGTACTCACTTGTTCCTTCGTCTCTACATCACTTAATAGACTGGTTTTTTCACTTTCGATACGTTCAATAAGCGATTCCAGCTCGGCTTGACGGCACTCAGCGTTCTTTTTAACAGCATCCAATTCCATTCTTGCATCACACAGGGCACTCTCGACTGACTATAATCGCCAACAAGGTTTGCAGATTAGCGTTTCTTTGTCATCAGTGGGAATGTAATCGTGTTTGGTTATACCTGAAGAAGAAGCATTTCCTCTCCATATTTCTTCTCTGTCGTCTCGTATCGGCATTTCTCTTCAGCTAGTTGAATCCTCTACAAAAGAAATGAGATCTATGCGCCAGCGGAACAACTTGCTAACGACAACCATAGTAAAAAAAATCGCACTTAACACAAAAAACACTGAGAAACGAGAAAAAAAACCTGAAAGGCACTACAGATAGCCTAGTCATGCAAGTGTAGATTCTTATAACCACTGGATTATTTGGTTCAGAGAGGTTGACTTAAGTAAATCGGTAACTCACGAAGTCCTCCAGAGATTGCTCAGAACTTTCTATTGACTTTCTGCTCTCTTCCAGTTCCATAACGAGCTCAGTGATACGGTTTGATGACTCATTGAGCGCCGTAGTCATTTCATCGATTTTCGCCTTAACAAAGCATTATCAGAAATATCAATAAGTGTTCTTCTAGAGATGAAAAATACTTGTCGCGAAGCGTTCCCATCTTTCTCCGTGTCCAGGGAGGTTTTCAAGTCTTTCACAGTATACCGTAGCTCTTCTCTGTGTTGGTTATTTTTCTCTAACTGTTGTTCAAATTCCTCCTGCTTCCTTTTCCAGCGTTCCTCATTTTCATTGGCCTCAACGATTCTTTCTTGCAAAGCTTGCTCCTTTGCACTTAGATCGGCAGTCAGCTACAAAATGGCTTTGAGTAAACCTTAGTTTGTATGTTACCCAACATTGTGAACCACTATTAGAAAGAGTATACACTAAAAAATGAAAAAATCAATCGACTGAAAATGGCATAGTACGAAAAACTGAATGGATAACATTCCAACTTGTTCCACTTGTCGCTTAAAATTGGAAAGAACTGTTTGGTTTTCCTGAAGTTGAGAACGCAACCCAGATTCGGAGTCTAATACAAAAATCCGCTGGGCCTCACACTGAGACAACTCTGCTTCCTGCAATATCGATGATGGCCATCAGAAGATTCTTAAGATTGACATAGAGAATACGGACCAATTTCCGCGCTTTCAACTCTGCATCAGCTATTCGAGATATTGAGTCCTCAATTTTTTGACGACTTTCTTCTATTTGGCGCTCTTTTTCACGAAGAAGGCGATTTTTTTCTGCTAACTGTGAAGAAATCTGAAACAAACAAACAATAAACAACAGCGTGCAAGTCCGTTACTACAACAGGAAGATCTGAACCGTCCACGAAAGATTTTGTTATGTTAGAGATCTAGGTGCTAATACCTCTTCTAGTTGTTTTCGAGTCTCTAATATATTTGCCTCCTTTGACCGAATTACTTCTTTCAGTTTATTTATACGATCATGTGATGTACGTCGTTCTTCTTCAATCTCTTTCTCGATCTCGACAAAACGTTCAGCCTGAAAAAAGAAACTATCAAAGTATCAAAAATAAGAGATTAAAAATAGATCAATAAATAAAACAAGCAATAGCAAATACGTCCCACCGATTTACCGCCTCATCATGGATGGGAGGTGCTCCTGGTTGTCGGACTCCGATGTACAGCGGGCGAATTCATCCCATCGGCAGAGTATCCCAAGCACGGAAAGAGCTCGGCGTTCCCATAACGAAGCCCAACTAGGAATAAACCAACACAAGGATCCACCACCGTTCGGGTATCAGACTAGTCGCAAGATGGCAAACCACCCTCTGATCCACAAGAGCAGCGACTGTCCGTGGTGGTGACGACCTGGGGCAAACTGGCCTGGCTGACGTCGGGACTCTAGGACCACAATGGCTAAACTAGCAAAACTCCGACAAAATGGATATTATGCTAGGGCGCGCTCAACCAATGAGGACGGTCCATCCAAGTATCCAAGCAAGTGAGAAAATAAGAACAAAACTGTTATTTATATGAAATTATTGCCGTGTTAGTCGAGACCAGCTACGAAGACGAGTAGAAAACAACTTTTGTAGAACTCAATCTATCAAACCAATTTTCCAATTTCTCAAAAACCTACCTTACATACTCGAAAAACAAAAACTCAACAGAACCTTAAACGTGTAGCCATATTTGATGAAGCGAAACGTTACCGACCTTCCGATTAGCATCGTCTTCAGCCTCACGAAGACGTCGTTCAAGGGCCTCCTTCTGGAATTCACAGTTTTTCATTTCTTCGGAAACATTCCTCATTTCGTCTCGGTGAGATTTCTCCAGCTCGCTAATCTTCTCCAAGTATTTGCCTTTCTTGAATAAATGCATTAATCGTCGAACGCAATTGACACAAAGAACTCAACAGAAACTGAAGAAACAAGCAAACAAACTTCACAAGAATAGACTAAGCACTATCTTCTGCGCTACAAAGTGAAATCTTCTGATTATGGCCTACTGATTTGATGTGAAACACACCTCCACCCTTAAGCAGTTAGTGAGTTGCGCATTTTCTTCCAGAAGTTTCCGTTTTTCTTCATTTAATTGATCGATGGCCGTTTTGGTACCATCATTTCCCCGGGAGACCTTAAACATACCAATCAGAAACTGTTCAACACATGTATGTATATACCACAAATAAAAACAGCAACAACAAGTCACTTTATCTACAAGCACTTTTGTGTTCTCTTGCAAAGTTACTAGCTGGTTCGACGTAGACTCAATCTCTAAGGCCATTGAAGTGCAACTCTCGGTAAGCCTTTTGATTTCCACACGGGATCGTTCCAATTCTTCACGTACTGTGAAAACTTCTTGGTCTTTGGAAGCAATGATTGAGTTCTGAATACCAATAGTGTCAGTGGTTTTGGCAGTAAAACTCCTACTACGCACAACAAAATTTCATATTCGTAAGAAAAAACATACCATAACTAAAGTAAAAGAGTTAAAAATGTTTACATATCAAAGTTATAAAACAAAAGCGAGTCCTCGCCTTTTCTTCAGTAAGCTTCCGCTCCAGTTCAAGGAGAGATCCGAGTGAGGAAAGCTCGCTTGTGAGGTCCATATTTGATAGCTCGAGCTGAGAAAATTATAACTAATTTATTTTTTAACAGGATATGGTGCAAATAAATCTATTCCGAAGGGGCATCCAAAGGTTTGCTTCTTAGCGCCAACGGAGAGTCGAATATGATAACTCGTGGGGTAAAAAAAAGAAAGTCGACAGAGATTACTTACAATTCTGATGTTGTTGGACATCGTCTCATTTCTTTCTTCAAATTTAGCCATTTCGGTCTCGTAACGTTTCTTCTCTTCTATTACCTTTGATATGACCACAAATAACAACAGTAAAACATAATAGGCAACATCTCTTAATAACTCAAAAGACCGACTTTCTACAAACCTCGGCATAGATAGTTGATATATTTATTTATATGATCTTATAAACTGATCTTCTTTAGCTGATACGAGGTTGGTATAGGTCTTCGTTGTCGTTGTTGTTGTTGCTGTTGCTCTTGTTAGTCGATGGCTGACGTTTTGGTGATTTCACCTTCCTCAGAGCATGGACGTATTTTATATTAGAATACTTTAATTATTCGGTGGAAAAAAGTCGAAAGTATTAATGAAGATCAAACTTTTAAAAAGATGGTGGGTTAAGATGCTACGGTGAAATGTACTACGCCTATTGAACAGAAAGGCTACTCACCGTGATGTTACGAGTGGTATTAAATGGTATTGTAAAATGATATTGTGACCAGGGGGTGTATCTTGCTCGCGACCCCACGTGAACAAGGCGTGGGCCAGTCCTACTAGTAACATCACGGTGAGTAGTCCTGTTCAATATGGCGTAGAACTACATCTGACCGCAGCATCCTAATCCACAATCTATTTAAAAGTTTGGTCTTCAGTAATACTTTAGCGTTTTTTCCACCGAATAATAAAAAGTATTCTAACATAAAATACGTCCAGGTCTTGAGGAAGGCGAAATCGCCGAAACGTCAGCCATCGACCAACAACACCAAATGCAACGACAACGACAACGAAGACCTATACCAACCTCGCATCAGCTAAAGAAGATCAGTTTATAAGATCATATAAATAAAAATAATAGGCAGCACTTCCCAGGAAATAAAGTACCTGCTCGAGTTTGTCGCTTAACTGAGTTAATTTTATGACATTGCTTTCATTCATTGCATGGGAATCATTGATTTCACGAGCGCTAAGACGCACCGTCTCCTCCAGTTGAGCGATCTTTTCCCGGCATGCAATAAGCTCACTAACGTTGGCTTCTACTCTAAACCGTTTAAAATAATACAAGTGGAGAGAAAGACGAATTCTCGAAGACAAGTACTTTGCACGAAGCTCTTCTTCACGTTCACCCCTCTGAGCGGCATCATATTTAGCATCTCGGAGATCTTTTTGGCATGTTAAGAGCAACTGTCGAGTATCCTCAAGTTCAGAAAGCACAGCACACACCCTGTCTGATGATCTGAAAGAATGAAGAAGTAATAAATGCATCTGATAGCATTTCATGTGAAAAAAAAGATAGAAGGGTAAAACTCTTGGCGTTAATCAATCCCTGAGGGAAGCGCCACGCATTCGACTTCATTAAGCATCGTTTGGAGGCGATTAAATGCATACTTGGTCTTTGCAATGACTCGTATAGGTCTACCGATGTATCCAGCCAGTGCTGATATCTTCCCAGACAAGTCTGGTACCAATTTGCCGACCCCGGAGGTTTGGAAGGCTTGGTGAGCCTCGGGCGTGGGGATCGATCTCATGTGTATTGCAGAAGGCCTCGGGTCACCGCGCTACACGCACCCTTATCTCAAGCGCCTTCTGGTGTCAAACAAAACTTAATCTTTTAATAACGAAAGCATTAAATGAATACTAGAAATCTTTCGTGAATACCATCGAACTTACTCTTTTGAATTGGAGCTGCTATCTAGTAATTCTTTCTGTAGGTTCTCCATCACACATCGCTGCCTAAACATAATAATCCCGAAGAGATATTTCCCATATAAATAATACTACCTACCTTTCCCGCTCCATATTAAGCTGCCTAATAGAGTTAAGTTGTTCACTGATTTCAACATCTTTTTGTTGAGATATCTCGTCCATCAACTTCTGAGCGTGAATTAGCTCAGTTCTTAACACGGCAACGTCGTCCTCACTTGGTCTAGAAAGAATTGTTAAGGAAAACATAAATTCAAGCATAGCAAAGCTTTGAACACCTCTGATCAAGCGTTTTATTGAGGAGATCCAGTTCCTTTCTCAATTTGTCATTATCTTCGTTACACTGCATAAGCTTCTTGCCTAATATTTCTTTCTCAACCTGCAAACCATTGGCTTTCGACAAGGCAACACAAGTAACTTCATTGCATATTTAATAAGAAAGTTGTTACTTACATGTAACAAAAGAGAGCGCTAACATAAAGTACGAACCAGCTCCAAGAAAAGAAAAAAGAGAGAACAACGATCTATAGGTAAATATATCTGACTGTACTTGAATGTCGCTTCTTTATGAACCTGAAGGAATTCCGCCGACCACTAGCAGAATCTGCGTGGTTGTTAAATTGCTGTTCAGGAGAGAATTTCCTTACCTGTTTCGAAAGCGATGAAAGCGCTTTCACAAGCCCTCACCACGCCAGTAACGTTGCGGAAATGGTAATGATCCCTACTACTGGTTCAGGCTTAACGAGACAACCGGATGGCAATGTCGAAGTTATTCAAAAGTTGGGAAGTTCTCTTGGGAAAAAACACTCTCTGTGCAAGATTGTCCGATAGTCAGGAACACCTCTCAGCAATGTTGTAATGATAAATCACTGGACAATATCTTATACAATTCGTGGAAAGAGAACTTACCTAAAGTCCTATATTTTGAGCACACTGATATAAAACTTTGAAATTAGAACAAAAGAAAGAGGAAACAGAAATAAATGAAAGACACTATAACATCAAAGACTTCAAGAAGCGTTAACGAAGATTTATAAGGGAAGTATTGTTAAGTAGTGGTATAAAAAGTTAGCTGATCGAAGGTCGAAGCCTAATATCTTACCTTATGCCCTTCATTTTCATCAGTTAGTTCACGAATCTGCCCACTAAGTTGTTTTAGCTTTACCATAATGTCGTACTTTTCCTGCTGACCGTTTTCTGATACTCTCTTTAGTTGAATATTTTCCTTCTCAAACTCCAACATTCTCTGAGTTGCTAAAACGAAACCGCGAGATTTTAAAAGCGACACTAAATCTTCCCTTGAAAAAGTTCTAGAAACACCGTACCCATACTCTTTCCCGCCTCAAGTACTTGAATTTGCTGCATAAGATAAGGCACATCTCCATGCGGTACATCTGTCGCTTGGGCAACAATGGACTGAATACGATCGACTTCCTCCTTAATATAGTTGCGATTATGCGCAATGAGTATCCTAGGTATCGGAAGCTCCACCACTGGTTGAGCAGAAACCAAAATCCTTGGATAGCCTCCTCAGGTATGCAAAGAGGAAAGCTCTTTTCACTCCATACCAAACATCATTAACTGAACAATAAAAAGCATTAGAATTTATAGACCTCTACCAACTAGAGCAGTTTTCCATTCTGATTTCACGAGACCACAAATTTTTCATCTCCGTTTCTCACTGAATCTCATATTTCAAAACACGACGTGATGCAAGAGCGGTATTTCGTCCAGCAAACGCACCGGTATCCCGAAGGCATCGCTGATGTTAGCGGTTGCGGTGTTTGTATCAAAAAGAAGAACAAATCAAATAAAACAAAACGAAAAGTAAAAATACTGAAACTCGTATTTATCGCCTTAAAAAATTTAAGTATTAACAAATTATTAAAAGTTAAAATGACACTTCAGAAATGTTTTATATACAGTTCAAGCAACAAGATGCTCACGTAGCGAAGTGGTCGGAGGCGCCTTGCAGTACACATGGGATCGCTCTCCGTGCCTCAGGACCAGCAAGCCCTCCATCCCTCCGGAGCCGGCAAAATGGTACCAGGCTTGGGAAGATAGCGGTACCAGCTCGATACATCGGTAGGCTACTTCGAGTTATTGTAAAGACCAGATATGCATTCAATCATCTCCAATGATGCTTAATGGAGTCGAATGCATGGCGCATCCCTCAAAGATTGACCAACGAGAGCTTTATTCACTAGCTTTTAAGGCTACAAGGCTATTCCGTTCCCAATGGATTGAAAAGTTCTCCACTTATTATAAAGTTATTGGAAGCTGTGGAACAACAGAGCTTAGTCATGCAAATAGTCTGTTGAGACGAATAAGCACAAAATCCATACAAGTGATTCGTTTAGCATACCTTTAGCTTCGCTGAATAGATACGTTCCTCATTAATCTGAATACGTAGTTCTTCGATTTCTTTATCCTTCGAGGAAAAAGAATTGGTAGAGTTAGCACCTTAAATGATTTTATAACTAATTATAAACTATTCTGTTCGATTCTGACAAAAAACAATGGCGCTTTTTACGTTTACCGTTTGAAAGGGACGAAGCAGAGTAGTCAAAGTTAGGATTTTCAAGTAGCACCTCCTCCTAGAATAAAAGCAATATCGTTCACAAGGAAACGGAGCATAAAATTGCCTTAAAATAAAATCATTCACCTTGTTATGAGCTTCCTCAAAGTGTTCTGATAGCAATTCTGGTGCAGTGAAAGTACTCATACATATAGGGCAAAGAAAACCCTCGACTTCATCATCAATGTTATCCTGGCTGGTATCGGATGAAGAAAGGTATTGTCTACCGTCATTACGAGATGATGGCGAAAGAACTCCAGGCAGCTTATAAAGAACAAGCTTACGATATGAATGCAGTAAAAAGGTAGCCTTAAGCGTTGTTATGCTTTAAAAGGATATTTCGGTGTCATATCAACTTGATATTGAAGTCAGTTTCCTCATTTGATAAAACTCTGTCGCATAAGTAACAACGCCAACTCTGAATGCCAGTTGACAAAGCAGTAAAGAAAAGAAGCATTACAGCAAAAAAAAACAAAATAAGAGTAAATTTCTAGAAAAAGTTAACATTGCGATTTCGACTACAACCTCAGCTTAACTGGCTTCATTGCCTATTTGGGCTCACCAGACTAATCCCGTTGACAGGTGATTACTGATGGTACTAATCGAAAGTAAACTAGCTGAGAATCAGGCGAAACGAAGAACTCGCGTGGTGTGGTGGCGAACGCGTCGCCCCCCGGAAAAGGTTCGTTCCCCACCGCAAATACCTGCCATCCGGAGTTTTGCGGATATCTCAGCACCATTGCGGCTAAGAGTAAATAGTTAATACTAACGAAACTGCTCACTTCGTTTGCAACTTGACTAACTTGTGCTTTCAGACGTCGAAGCATTTTAACGGACTGGTACACGACGTCAACAAAGAACCTTTACTCCAATCAAATTAAATATTTTTCATCAGCAATGAGACCTGAAATACTACAAGATGACCAAGGAATATTGTCAACGGAGCTTATCAAACAATAAACACCATTATGGAACTCTCACTTGGATTTTGTATCTTCTCCAAATAAGGATGTAACCACGGTAGCAAATAAGTATAAATCAGCATTCTAATAACTATTATATTATACGAGCAGAAACTCACGGGTTTGAGAAATCGGGTCAGAGCTGCACCCTCGCCCCTATGCTGTTTCGTGATGTCTTTCTTTCTCAGTGGTCGTGATTGCGGTCCATCTCGAGTTTGTTGCGGACTGGACGACGCCTAATTTCCAGCTGTAACTGTCATAATGGTTTTGCGCGAGTGGCCGGTATGGCCTTCACAGCTTCAATTTTCTCCGCAGTAGTTTATTCTAACACATAGGACTATGAGGAGGCTAAAGGAAGCTACTAAACAGGAGGAAATGCACAGATCTGTTGAGTTGTTGAGTGAAGAGTACACTAAGATTACTCGAGAGAAACCGAAAGAGAACTGGCTTCTATTTCTGAACGTTCAAATTATCCGCAAATGGCTATATTACGAAATGGTACCCAAAACGAAATAACAAAAACATGCTTGTTCATTACTTCTCCTCTCACCCCTCACACACAAAAGGGCGCTTGTAAGAAACATCTTTCGAACAGAAATCAGCGTGTGCACAGGAAGAGAGCAGAAAGAGGAGTCCCTTACTGTGGCACGGCAAATAGCCATTTCTAATGGCTACGAAACTGTAGCTCCTAGGGATATGCGTAAAAGAAAACCCAAGTCCCCAAATGACAACTCTAGCGATAGTAAGGTTCCGCTTATCTTGCCCCTTGTTTCAGACAAAATAAGTACAACTATAAAACGTTGTTTAAGAAAGGCCGGTCTACAGAATTAGCTAACAGTGATTGAAATAGCACCAAATACAAAGACACTAGTTAGTTCGTAACGGACTGTATAACCGTCTGTGTAAGCGATAAAAGCTCTCGGCGTTGATCAATCCTTGAGGGATGCGCCATGCATTCGATTTTATTACTCATCGTTTGGAGGTAACTGAATGCATATCTGGCCTTTACAATGACTTGTGGTGGCCCACCGATTTATCGAGCCAGTGCTGCTATCCTCCCAGACAAATCTGGTACAAATTTGCCGACCCCGGAGGGACGGAAGGCTTGGTGAGCCATGGGCGCGGAGATCGATCCCACGTTTGCGTTGCAGGGCGCCCCAGACCACTGTGTCATATACGCTCTAACCGTCTGTGTACAAGGAAAAATTGCGTAATTTGCTCAAAGAGTAGAGACGGTGATTGGATGATTCGGGTACAGCATATCCGATCTCTTATAAAGTGTGCCGGGACGAATACATTTGCGAAACGGGTAGCCAACTCTGCGTCCTCAAAAAGAACAGCTAGTCGGTAAACTTAAAGTTAGACCAAGCACTCCACCAGGCGCGCGTAGGATACAAAAACATAATGTGTAAGATTTTCAAGTGAAAATTACCATCCTCGCACAGGAATCGAAAACATTAGCGCGAAAACTCTCTGAGGATTTTGGATAAATTCCAACAATCCGAAAATGAACCTCAGTAAGGAATGCCTCGTAGTCACGCGTGATCTCACATAGTATCCAAGGCTGATATTTAAATGTGAGAAGCATATTGCGTTTCTACGTGAACTCTGAGTGGCTGGTCTCCGCGTGACATACTCAGTGGAGGACTTATAGAAAGTGATGTGTGTGCTAAGAAGAAGTAAAGCGAGAACGGAATTAAAAATTAAAGCAAAGTGGTGATTAGGAAGTTATATTGAGTACGAGAAAGTAACTTCTGTAATAGATTAGTGAAAAAAATGTGAGGAGAAAATAAGAAAGTATGTTCTGGAGTAAAATGGTGAAACTGTATGAGAAACAACTATCATGTAGAATGTAACTGAACCAAGAGCAGTGAAAAGAAGCGGCGGCACGAGAAGAAATGGAAACAAATGCCTGATAGCGAAGTCTGCCCAAATGATGGCGGATGTTAGTCGGCTGGACGTGACACCTTTCCAGCTAGTATTTTTGCAGATCACAACGTGCATAGGAACTTTTGCAGAACACATAACGTTTTTAATCTGTAGGTTTTTTAAGTGGACAGGTTCAAGGACAATACAGAGCTCTTTCTAGCAGTTATGCAGTAAATACATGAGATGACCGTTGGGATAGTTCTGCAGAACTTACGAAAAAAGTGCAGGAAGAGACTGACAGTTACTAATAGATAATTTCATCCATAATTTAAAATTGAAAAGCATTTACAGGCTAATCTAAGTGCGCATATAAGTGTAGAAAACAAAAACAATGTTAGCTGTTTACTGTGGAAGCATGTGGGCATGATATAATATAAACTATAGTGGAGATAACGCAAGGAATACGAACCTATATAGTTGTCTTGAAATACAGGTGGATTCAATGATAAGCTCCTTGTTTCTGCTGCGTCGACAAGTAATAATGGAGCTGTGCTCGTTTACCTGAGGACCGCATTTCGTTCTGTTCATGAGCTCACACCAAGTTATTATCATATTTCTTGTTTTTTATTCTTATTTTTTTGTTATCATACATAATGTAATAATATTCCACCCAACGCCTTACCACCTCCTCGTGGCTGGGAAGTGTTCCTGGATGTCGGGCTGCGATGTACGGAGTGAGACTCATCATTCCAGCAAGTCCTATCGAGCTGAGTCCGACGCTTCCATATGTTGGAATCCACCACCGCCCTAGTAACAAATTAGTCTCATGTTGGCAAATCTTCGTTTAATCTACAAGGGCAGCGACTGCCCATGGTGGCGACGACCCGAAGAAGACTGGCTAAGCTGGTATCGGGACTCCAGGGAACCACAGTGGCTAAACCAGTAAAGCTCCAAAAAAATTGAAACTGTGCTCAGGCTGGCACAACCAGTGAGCATGGGCTATCCATGTATCCAAGTAAGCAAAAATGGCCACACAACAAGCTTCATATGATGCGCTAAGAGAAATGATGCTCCTAAAATAGATTCCAAGAGATCCCCGTTTCCGACGACTTCTTCAATATTCGATGCAGCTGATGAGTGCGAATTAGATGCGATCCACTATCAGTTGGAGGAAGCTATCTATAACGAAAAATCGCATTATAAATTCATTGTCAGAAACTTCACTCCAGAATAGGAAAGGCAAACGGGAGCGAATGTAGTGTCAGAAAACTTGGTTTAGAAGAAATGAGAACGGAAACCGTCTCGCAGGATTCCTGTCTGGAGCGCGGTTCACCCATGGAAACTTCTTTTGCCGGAAGAAAGAAGGCCGCCGCTGGACATGGGAGTCTTCTAACGGCATGACTCATACGGAGGTCGATCACATTTTGCCAAACAGAAGATGGTGCCTACTTGACACATCGGCAGTCCCGTCATTCTGTGCTAGTTCCGATCACCGCCTTCTTCGCGCGAAGATTTGATTCAGCCGTGAGCTGGGAAAGAAGTGTCACCGACCAATAAGAAAATTCCAGCTTTATATGGCGAAAACATTTTGAACGAAATCCTATCCAAACATGACAAGCAGACTAAAGGACACTAGACCGAAGATTACGAGCTGCTTGTCGAAGGGCTTGAAAGTTTTGCCGGATTCGCCTCAGTTCCTCAAACAAGTAGGTCGGATCGTATCTTAATTACAACTAAAGAGTTGCCCCAGAAAAGAAAGAAATGAATCTTGATTCTATTGTGACACACTTAACACGGCTATGAACAAATGCTAGTTGTAGAAGAGTTTTACAGGAAGATCTAACCCGGTAAAGAGCAGAAGAAACTGTTAGAAGCAGCACAAGAAACAAATAGTCTGATGAAATGTTTGGAATTGAGCGAGAATGATACTACGCTGTCAGTCTTGATAAACGAAGATGGGATCACGAAAATCTCCCACCACGATATGGAACTGATAACGGAAAAGTTATGGAATAACCTTTCCCGCTCGACAACTCTAGTCTCGGATACTGAAATTGCCACTGGTTAAAGTCGCCTAAGATTCTACTCTTTGAAGTTCGACTTGCGCTAGAAAGCATGAAGATAGGCACAGCCCTAGTAGGACCCGATAGTAACATCACCAACTTTCATAGAGCTTGAACCCATAATCTACATGTACTTTTGGCAACCTCTACGATCCTATCGAAGGAAAAAAATTCCAAAATGGAGGATGTCGCGCACGATCACCTTGCCCTGGAAAGAGGACCAAAGGAAACTTCGTAACAATGGACCGACGTGCTTGTTGCGTGTAATTTACAAGCTCGACAAAAGCATAGATATTGATAGAAAATCCCTATCAAGTCTTGCTTTCATCAACAACATCGTCATTCTCTCAAGATGTATCAGCAAGGAGTGACAGTGATCAGAGAGCTCAAAGGATGATGTTGCCGGCGTTGCTCAATCTATGAGGGATGAGCCATGCATTCGACAACATTGAGCATCGTTTGGAGCTGACTGAATGCATATATGACATTAACAATGACTCGCGGTGGCCTACCGATGTATCGAACCAGTGTTACTATCTTCCCAGATAAGTATGCCACCAATTTCCCGACCTCGGAGTGAAGGACGTCTTGATGAGCATGGGGGCGGGATCGGACCCATGTGTATTTTGCAGGACGTCTCTAATCACTATGCTAAACGCGCCTATAAATCGGAAGAAGACCCAGTTCATGGAAAAAAAACCATAGTACGAAGGCGAACAGATCAAACTGGATGAGTCTTTGATTGCAAAGACCACCTCTTACGTGTACCCTGGCCGTTCAATGGACACTGAGAACAACGTGAAGGAGGAATTACATGGAAAGGAGCTTGTGCCGCATCAGCGCCGCCCAAAGAAGGCACCCACAGACTAGCCGACCTGCGCTCATTTTTTCAACTCAGCAGCTCTGTTATGCAGCAAAGATGTGGGCTGATACGTCAATCACGTGAGAAATACTGCGCACAACTTACACAGCGCTTTAACGACGTCGTCTGAAATATGACCGGCACACACAACATCTATCTGGAATGCTAAGCCCTGATCTTAGAAGTCCACTTTTTTTTCAAAATCCAGGAGAACACACATCGACAGCGAAAGAGAGATGGCTCGATCATATAATGAGAACAGACGACAGATGGACGAAAATAACTGTAGAATGCACTCAACGAGCACGCAGCCGTACCATAGGAAAACCGTTTACATAGTGAACGTGTTCGTAACTAAAAGGAGTCAGCTGTATTTCCAGCTGTTATGGTTTTATAGACCACAGTATGAGACTCGCACCCGCCACTACGCTCGAATCAAACCACTGCTATAAATGTGAGGCACGAAAACGAATGGAAAATGTGCTGGGATCTGCTCAACTCGTGAACGCCTGCGAACCAAGTATCCAAGTGAAGTTTCCGATATTAAAACTCCGTTTAACCACCAAAAATAGAACATTTCTTGATATATACATTAGCGAACACCAATGCATCGGTCTATATCACAGTAAATGCTGCTGAAAAATCAGTCTATACCAATGCAGATCATTAAAAAGTGGTAAAAAGACATCAAACAACCTGGAAAGCGTTCGAACGGTTCAATCCATAACAAAGTTTGTTGCCGCTAATTAACATATAGGCCCGGAACTTGACCTCCTTTTTATGTTTCAATGGAGCCGTTTTGCCGGAATGTCTGGAGAACATAAGGTAACAATGATTCTCAGTCGAAATAAGGTTTTTATAGTTGATACTTGAACGGCCCGTCATCACTAGTTGAGCGTGCCCCAACACAATCACCACTTTTCGGAGATTTGCTGATTAAGCCATTGTGATTCCCTGGAATCCCGAGGACAGCCTGGCCAAAGTATGCCTCAGGTCGTCGCCACGACAGGCAGTCGCGGCCCTTGTAGATCAGAGGGAGATTTGCCACCATGCGACTCTGGCACCAAGACGGTGGTGGAACCTGGTATTGGTTGGTTTACTCTTAGCTAGACTTCCTGATGGAAACGCCGAACTCCTTCTCAGCCTGGGAGCCTTTGTTTGATAAGGTTACACAAGTTGATTTTCTACTTCTTCGTCTTCATCAGAGCCGATAATCCGAGACCAACGAAAGCAAGGTCACAGAAACGTCAGCCTAATAAAAATTATTTACCAATCTCGTGTAAGCTTACCAAACAAAGAATACATATTGATAAGTCAAAACCATATCGGATAAGACTGCTCTGTCATTGTACAATGTGAAGCCACTGCAAAACTTAAAGATTTATCAATCTACACTCTAAAAAGAAGACAGTCCAAATGAATTCACAATAACTGAGTTCCATACGTCGCTAAATGAACAGCCATGAAATAGCTCAAACCTATAACAACAAAAACTATGTTCAATCACTGATTGAATTCAGATCGGAGATCACGTATTGATTTCCAGTCAGATTGTGGTCACGCTTGGACAATTGAATCCTAAATAAAATATTCGAATGTCTAATAATAACTTCAATTTCCCCACTTCAATTTTTTCAAAATAAGGTAAAAGAAGGTAAACACTGTTCACGAAAGAACAGCCCATGTAAAAGTAATAAGGCTTTCAAACTATTATCCATAAGACAACAAGAACATTCAATGTTTTTCATCAATAAGCAGACACGAGGTTGTTAATATAGAATTTATTAGAATACAATAGCTGACGTTTCGGCGGTTTCGCCTTCTTCAGAGCCTGGAAAGGTCAAATTGAGATGCGATCTACTCAGCCAAACACTTTCATAACCCTAGCAGATAAAACTTGATAAATCGATTTGTATTCGCATAAGAAACAGCTTCATTCAAACACCTACCGTTTATTTGTTGTAAGTATTTAAGTTAGTTGGTGGATAGCCGCCGCACAGATTAATACATGGTCGATAACTGTGTCCATGTCAGGTCATTGGACCACCCTGAGGTATGGCGCCAGGTCACGCGTGATGACAAGACACTCCTCCTTGCGGTTCATTTTTGAATTTTTGGCATTGATCCAAAACGCTTCAAGAGTTTTTCGCGCTGATGTTTTTGATTCCTGCGTAAGGATAGTGACTCCTACCTCAAAATCTTCTCCGTTGTGTTCTTGCATCCTATGCGCGTCTAGTGGAGTATTATGTTTTAGTTTAGATTTACCGACTAGGTGTTCTTTTATGCGGACGCAGAGCGGTCTACCCGTTTCG
>UYYA01001188.1:0-19448 GCA_900624975.1 Angiostrongylus costaricensis | reverse complement strand
CGTTACAATTGGGAACAAACGTAGGACAATAGGTGGGTCATTTTTTGAGGTACTAGGTCGTTGATTAGTTTTCACATAATGTGTTTGGTTATGAATAGTTTTGCCGAAACGTCAGCTAGCGTTGTATTGTATTGTGTTTTTATGGAAGTAAATGTATGCTGTTTAAAAACCTCGCGATTGCTGAACAAGAAAACGACACATTCATATTCCAATGCCGAGGTTAAGAGAAAGTCGATCCTGGGAACTTTTTCACAAAATATTAAAGTGTTTCGAGTTAGCTGAATAGTTTGAGAACAAGTTACTTAGAGCCAGTGGTTGATAGTCTTCTTACATTTCTTCGTTTTAGTTATATTGGAAGCATAAATCTATTCAGTTGCGGAATTTGATACGTATTGAAGAATGAACACTATGAACGTCAACATAATGCGCTAGTGAACAAGTCAGATGGTGTGATTCGTCAAGCCACACAAACGTTGTGTCGTAGAGAGATATCCTTTAACTACACATTAATGATCGGTTGCTTCCGACCTCAAGCAAGGCAGTTGCTCTTGTAATTTATATGTTTGACATCGACAAGGAGATCTTCGGACTTTTGAATATTTGAGAGGATTTTACTGTTTTGTGAGCAGACGGTCAAGGGGAACCACGACATTTCGGATTATTTCTAGTCCTAGTGTTCAATGATCACTGGTGCTAAGCAATGCACTCTTGTCGACGAACATCATAATTTTGGCAGCCCAGATAAAATCTCGTATTGTGGGCAATGTTACCACCTTAATTATCGCTGTGATAACTACGATCTAGTGAACGGTCTGTGTGGGGGTGTGAGTGCTCTCATAGTGATTTTCGTATTTTGCACTTTCTGAATAATTGCTCGATATAACAGAATTGTTGGTTGGAATACGTTTATTATTATCCCATTTTTAGATATACGATTTTAGACGTGAACAATGTGCTAAAAATGACGTCACAAACTCTAACTGTATCCTTTGTAGTTGTTCCTTACACTGAGTATTAACTAAAGTTTGAAACCAGATCATTATAACAGTTTTTCCCTACAGAAAGCTAAAGGATAAAGTTTCCGGTGTTGATCAATCACTGTGGGATGCGCCTTGCACTCGACTTCGTTATGCATAATTAGAGGTGGTTGAATGCATATCTGGCCCATACGATAACTCGCGGTGGACTACCGATATGTCGGCTCAACACTGCTCTCCTTCCAATGACGTCTGGTACTGTTAGATCACCCCGAAGAAATTCGGTATAGGCTTCGTGAGCTTAGGTCGCAGAATCGGGCCAATTTGTATTCCAGAGACCTCTAAGCAGAGCTATGCGCACCTTTTTTCCCCACATAGTGTATTAAGTTGTGTACAGTAGCGCCAATTTTATAATAGTAACTTCGATTTCCCGTTAGAGATTTAAGACTAGGAATGAATTAACGCCATTGCAAAGCCTGACCTTCTACTTATAAATTTCATGTCGCCATTTTTGGGTCGATTCTATTATCGGGTAGTAAAGTCACTAATAAAACAAATCCTTGCAAAGTTATTTAGATTTTGACAAATTTTATCGCTTATTGTCAATTAAAATGTGGTGGAAAGGTAAACCTCAATTAAAATATGGAAAAAATGAAGGAACTGTTTGGTCGCTCTATGATAAAATCTTATGAAGCTCTCAATTATGTGCCGGTCGAACATTTTCCGTATACATCTTTTTAAGAGAAAATGCCCAACAAGAAAGACCATTTACACGCGATTAGAACGATTTACACGCGTAGACCGGTTAACAAGGATATGCTTAATCCTCACAAAGTGTTTGGCTCATCTACCGAGGCACTACTTTCAAAATTTTTAAAAATATGTTTGTAAAAAAAGTCATACTTAGCATGGAAAAACTTCAAAAATGAGGAATAATGACACAATAACTCAAAAAATTGACTTTCTATAAAGCTCGGTAGAATAATCGACATATCTACGTATATGTTCTTGCGAACTGCCTTTTTTCATCTGATGCGTGGTTGATGTAGATCTTTTCATTGCTGTCGTTGTCGTCGCTGTTCAATAGCTCACTTTTCGTCCACTTCGCCTTCCTCAGGTACTGGACGTATCATATGTAACAGTAGCCCTACAATTCGATGAACGGCATTGTAAGAGCATCTATGCCACAATAAAAGAGAGCTAAACAAAACTTTCAGCGTTGATCAATCCATTAAATATGGGCCATGCATTTGACTTCATCTTGCATTGTTTAGAGGTGATTGAATGCATATCTGGCCTTTACAATGACTTGCGGTGGCCTACCGAAGTATTGAGCCAGTGCTGCTATCTCCCCAGACAAATCTGGCGCCAATTTACAGACTCTTGAGGGATGGACGGCTTGGCGAGCCTGGAGAGCGGGAATCGATCAGGGACCCATGTGTATTCCAGGGCGCCTCCGACCATTGTGCCACACGCGCGCGTATACCACAATAGTGTCAGCAATAGTGCCACGCAATAGTGTCAATGTTTATGAAACGTGGGCTTAATTTTTTTCCCCGCTACGACTGCCTATGTTTGTGCTATGCGAAGTTTTTCACTGGAAACAAAAATTGTGTTACTGCATGAAAATTGTACTTCATCAAGCTTGTGACCGTCATGCTGAGTACCGCAGAGCAGACCACTTTCAAAGGACCGTTATTTCCAGGCATGAATTGTAGCACCACTGTCTTGTGTTCATTTTTGCTTAATATTGAACTTTTTTAGATTCATTAAAAAAGCGGAAACTAAGGTGGCGACTAATAGTCTACTAGCATTTCCTAGTTCTACTTTTTGCGAAAATATGGTTTTTACTGTCCTCTTAATGAGCAAACACAAGGTTGTTTCTTTACTCTTTGTTTGTGAACAAGCAGATTCGGCTTCGACATCGTCTTTGAGCGGTAGGTTTTTTTTGTTCCTGCTTTTTTTTCTGATTCCGGTTTTAACATCGTCTCCGAGTCAACTAGTAGGAAGATCAAGAGAAGGATTCGTCGCTGAAAAGATACCTCTCTCGAATCCTCCTCGTGGAGGAGACCTGGATACTCCCTTGCAAGGTTGAGTCAGCACTCGAGGGAGGACTAAGTTGCACAACCAGAAATAGGGCAGCCTCAGCACATCGTGCACTGGGCGCACCCGCCTATAACCTCAAAAAGTGAGACGACCGGTGAGGGGCCAGAAAATCTCAGGTTACTCAGGATTTCATTGGAATCTAATTTGACGAACACACGCACGACACGTCATGGAGATAGTTTCTTACTTCACACGTATAATGCCAGAACACTCTCTACAGACGCCGATCTTCACAACGTTCTTAAAGCTGCAGATCGCATTAGATTCTATGTGATCACGGTACAAGAAACAAAAACCAGAAAGTTTGATATACGCCAGCTGAAAAACGAGACCCTTGTGGTCCGTGGAGAAAAGGTCTTGTCACGAAACGTCGCCGGCGTAGACTCTGTCGTTCTCCCGTCCATCGTCGATCTCGTGGATTCATACGTGATCCTTTCCGCTCGCATAGCCGTCCTCCATCTTCAAATGTCTCATAATAAGAAGATCACTATCATCAACTGCTACTCACCAACCGACGCAGCTGATGAGTACGAATTACATGCAGTCTTGTATCAGCTGGGGGAAGTCATCTGCAATGATAAAGCATCATAAATTTGTTATCGGAGACTTCAACGCCACAATAGGAAAGACCAATGAGAGCAAACACAGGATTGGATGTTTTCGATAAGGAAAAAAAGTGGGAACGGAAACCGTCTCGTAGAACTCCTGCCTGCAGCACATCTCTGCCATCTAAACTAAACTCGTTTTTCCAAAAGAAAGAAACTCGCCGCTTGACATGGAGTCTCGTAAGGACACGACTCATGCGGAGATCGACCACATTCAGATAAACAGAAGATTGTACCTACTTGACACAACGGTGGTCCCGTCATTCTGCACTGGTTCCGATCACCGCCTTCGTCGCGCCAACATTCGACTCAGCCGTACGCTGGAAAAGAATTCATGTCAACGAGCACGAGGAAAAAGTCTAGCTGTATAAGACGAGAACATTCTGAACGAAGTCCTGTCCAAACGTGACTGGCAAATTAAAGAAGACCTGACCGAAGACTACGAGGCGCTTGTCGAAGGACTGAAAAGTTGTACCAAATTCGCCTCAGTTCTTCAAGCAAGAGTATCGGAACGCGTCTCCATTACCGCTAAGGAGTTGCTCGAAAAGAGAAGGAAACTGAAGCTTGATCCCACTGCATCACATTTAAGACTGGCTATTAATAAATTCCAGCTGCAAAAGAGATTTTAAGAAAGATGTACATCGGTACAGGCAGAAGAAACTACTGGAAGCACCAAAGAAAAAAGAGCAGTCTGAAAAAATGTCGTCGGAACTTGTGTGACTATAAAGTTCCACTGCTAGCTGCGGTGAACCAAGATAGGATCTTAACCTTTCATTTACTGCCTTTTTTCTTTTTAATGGCAGGGTATGTTGCAAAATATAACTCGTATATAATGCTGAGATATTTGAAAAACTCCGGACCCCAAGTGTATGCGGTGGGAAACGAACACGCGCTGTTGTCTTTACCGGGGAGCAGCGCACTTCACCACCACACCATTCGGGTCCTTCGTTTTACCTGTCTCTCAGCTAGTTATATCTACAAATATCTCAGCATTATATACGAGTTATATTTTGCAACATACCCTGCTATTAGAAAGAAAAAACGCAGTAAATAAAAGGGTTAAGATTGTGATTATAATAAGCCTCAGTTTAACTGCGTTCAATGCCGATTTGGGCTCCCCAGATCAATCTCGTTGACGGGTGATTGCTGATGGCAAAAGATCGATAGAACTAGCTGAGAGAGAGGCAAAACGAAGGACTCGGATGGTGTGGTGGTGAAGTGCGCTACTCCCCGGTAAGGACAATAGAGCGCGTTCGTTCCCCACCGTATACAGAAGAAAAGAACAGCGAAGTGGACTTCACGAGGATGCAGACATCCCTAGGACGGCCACCTACACGTTGGGCGGACGTGTTCGTAAATAAAGTTAACCAACTGTACACGCAGCTATCCAAGTTTATGAACAAGCAAACGTTTCGCCGCATTTCGCCTTCCATTGAGTCTAGAAAGGTGAGCTTGACTGCAATCTACCCAACCAAGCACTTGCATAACCAAACAGAGAAAATGCCAAGGCAAGGAAATAATTTTGAAACGAACCGTCATTTAACCTCGGTACTGTAATAATCAACACTTGTTCATATTGTTGAGCTTACAGATGGTTGATATAAGATGTTTATTCCGCTAACGTTTCGATAGCTTCCTCTTCATTAGAGTCGACTATCCTCGTCGATGACCGACAGTTGTTCCTCTTCTCGATGTGTCGTCTTCATCTTTTGAAATATCAGGTTCGATGCGAGACGAAGACGCCATATCGAGAAGAGGAATAACTCTGGGCCATCGACAAAGATCGTCCGCTCTGATGATATAGAAACGTTAGCCGAATAAACATCGCACAACAATCTCGTGTAAGCTCAACAACGAAGCCAAGATTTCCATGTTCACAGAGACCACATGGAAGATTTATGTACCTCTCACGTCAGAATAACAGTGTTAAATACTGTCAAATATCGCTCGTGGTTATGAGGCGCTCCTCCGTGCCGTTCATTTTCGGATTCTTGGAATTAATCCAGAATGCTTCGAGAGTTTTTAGCACTGGTGTTTCGATTCTTGTGTGAGGAAAGTGATTTTCATTTCAAAGCCATCTCCGCATGTCTCCGTGTCATATGCTTCCTTAATGGATTATTTGGTTCAAATTTAGGTTTACCGACTACATGTTCCTTTAAAAGGACGCGGAATTGTCTACCCATTTCGACAACGTATTCGTCCCTATATGCTTTACAAGAGATCAGATAAACCGTACCCGAACGCATGAAATCTCCGTCAACAGAGTCAAGCATATTATGAAATTTTGCGTTGTACATAGACGGTCATACAGTCTATGGCAACTATCCCCGGAATGGTTACTATTTCTTTCTATTACTGCATGTTTCTGTAGTAAGGATCATATCTACTGTTTCTCAAGTTGCCTGGCAAATGTCGTAGTACGTAAATATTTTGATACCATCCTAAGGAATTCCGTATAGAGAACTCCTCTATCAAATAGTGAATTCTCTATCTACCTAGCAGACGCGTTCAATGGGTCGATGGAGACGGCCTTTGCCACAACACCACTAGACACAGCATCTCGTGGTCAGCGGTCACACTACCGGGCATGCTGTTGGGTATTTCCCATTGGTTGGGGAATGGACCCCGCGACACGGGCCTTGACCCTACCACCAACGACTCGCCTGCACGTAGCCACGCCCGGCTAGCACCGGCCCTTTTATTGGCTTGGCAATCTCTATCGGGTCTTACGTCCGACTTCATTGCCTTATTCTTACGCCAGTATTCTTCCATCGTTATTCCTGTTGTATTCGTGTTGCCTTTATGTATATAAAGATTTGATTCCAAGTTTTGAGTGTCGAACGGCGTTGCCCTGTGTCCACTACGAAAAGTCCCGCGTGGCGTCTTATCACGGAACCGAGCATTCTGCTTAAATCTAGTGGTTATTCGGTGTCGAGAACTGACTCGAAGACCTATATTCCGCTACCAACTGCGATACAGTTTGTTACGAACTAGATAGCGTCTTAGAGAGCTCGGTGGACTTTTAGTTACTGTTACCGAATTCTCTAGACCGGCCCTTGTTAAATAACGTTTAATTACTGCACTTATTTGCTGTCGGTCATTTAAATGTTACATTTTGTTTGTTTGTTTTCATTCAGTAAGACAGCTACCCAAACATGGCGATCGTATACTTCCAACAGATTTTCTTCCTACTTCTCAGCGAAAATGAACATAAAACGGGCTTCCAAACCGGAAATTCCTCACTATATATCAAATGCATTCTTGTGAACAGATGTCTATTTGTGCCATTGTAAATATAACCTCATAGCGATATTGATGATGGCATCGTTTCTCTCGCTAATACTCTAAGTCTTCCGTGAAAATTGCTGAGGTTTGCAGCAGTTTTGCTGATTTCCCACCAAGCACGCTGTGAATAACCACTACAGCCATCATTTCCATTTCTGAAAGAATATGATATTGAAATCATCGTCACAAGATTCTACGGCATTGGCTCCATCGATTTTATGACGCATATGGCCAAATGTGGCCATGAGTAGCATAGTGGTAGTGATGACGTTTAGAACGCAGAAAGCCATTGTTCGATACCCTAGGACAAACCAGCCTTCTACTCCTCTTGTGGGGTCGGGAAAGTAGAGCTGGATTTATCTGAAAAGCTTCTTTTAACTCAGAAAACCCTCAGCAAGGTTATTTCTAGGGTTACGAAAAAAATTGAATGTTAGCTTAATAAAACTGAAAAAAGTGTATGAGTGCATCGCCAAGCATATGCTAGTTCTTCATTCTGAAGTTCGATATATCACATCTGCAAGGGAAACCGTGCAGAGCATGATAGTGAAAAGGCTTGGATTCAAATGTTAGAAGAACGCACTATCAACGAACGACAATGGCCATCGGCAAATTTTTTCGACATTTCACAGTTATTTGTCCGAATGCAAGGTTCAATGGGGCTACTCGAAAATCATCAACTCTAAAATGCTATGCGGAACAGGAACCTGTTCTATTTACATCCGGAGTTATCATGCTGTATGTTTGCTGTATGCGATCTGCAGCCAATTGAAAAATTCAGCAGGTTAAATAACAACCACAGGATAACGAGGTCAAGTCAACTATGGCAAAATTATAAGAAACAGCTGTGTCTTGAGCAGCTGCTCACAGCACCGATAGAGTAGACGCTTCCGAGTGCGTCGATTTCGTTCACAAGCCAAATAACATCTCACGAAGTTCCACAAAATCGCATGCTATGAGTGAGTGAAAGGCTAATTTGTCTATAACCTTCGAAAAAACTTTATCTTGCAGAGAAAGTACTGTATCATAGCGTATCATTTTCGTACATTAAGTTTAATGAATGCATTTAGAACTAAAGTGACCTATTGATCAAAACAAAAACAGTTTTGCTGCAATTATAAGAGGAGAGTGTCGAGGAATAAGGCAATAAATTCTAGCACTTATGTTAAGTATACAAAGAGTCAGACATAAAGTCGTTGTCAGCAATAACGAATACAAGAACGAGGCTCCACCAACTTTTTAACTAACTCGATTGTCACCCTTGTCAGGCAACGCAACACGCTGTTTGAAATATTTTAAGATCTGGTTTAAAGAACAGTGAGACTTCCACAAACACAAGAATTTCACATGATATTTATTTTTTACGAAAACTATTAAAGCTATAGGTTTTCAGTAGGAACGCAATCCATTAGCTGGGTTGCAATTTTTGGGACCAGTTAGACAAGCACTACACACAAGACCGATAGGGTAGATGCTTTGTCCGACCACATTCACTCTGAAGGAGTCGTTTTCCAAAATTTCATAAAACCACCAACTTTCCAAAAAGCTTACGGATCTTTGTACATGCAAGAAGTGAAGTAAAATCCACTGCATAAATGAGATGCGCAGGCAACGTATCCATTACTTGCCCAGAGAACCTGCAATAACTCAAAACACTTAGCGACGATTATGATTTGAGTTGTTTAAATGTTAGCACATACTTTAGAAACTCTTGCCACCGCTTTTGCATGCGTTGAAACACTTTAGGAGTTGATACCATGTTGGAAGGAATGCCATTGGTTTCAAGTTCACTACTAAACGATACAATTGCCTATGTTGGTAGAGATTTATGAAAACATAGCCCTTGATAACGCTCTAAGCGTTCACTATAAACGTTGAGCTGCATGCTTATGTGCTGACCATTGTTTCAAGAAAGATTCTCGTAACTCACGTTCTGGATGGCTCCCAGCAAATCAGTCGCCGTCGTTGGGAGGACATGAATGTTTTCACTGTAGCCGACTCGTGCAAAGGGCGATGATGGCTGCTTATCACATAATATCGCGTGATTAATCGCGAAGAGTTCTGCGAGGCAATCATACACCTTAAGGTGGGACATGAGATACTGTGAAAAAGCGCTTTGATGCTGACGGTGCGTTCAAGATTGGGTACTCGCCATTTTTCGCTAGACCTCTAGCAACAAGTGATCTAAACACAAGCGATGAACTTTTTTATATAAATATGTTAGTGGCATAATTCTGACTCTTTTACCAAGAATAAAATCATACTAAACAAATTTTTAAAAGCTCTCACTTCTTCCGAAGTCAGAGATGTTCCACTGGATCTTCAGCCTACGTTTGGGCTAGATTCATGAAAGTTTTGAGTTAAAAAATTCAAAAATTCAAAGCACTGTTTCTAACAAAATACCTGAAATTATTGTGCATCCCTAGCGCAACTTCCCTGTAGGTGGAACTAAATGCTTGACTAAGGCAATCAGTACTTGTCCTTCTGAGCGTTGTTGCTGCTGTTGGTAAAGCAGTTGTATTTGAGCTCATATTATTTATACACAATCCATTTTCACAAAAAGCAGGACTGAATGTGTTACATTGCAGGTCATCTTGACAAGGTGTTCCTGACGAGTAGACTTGTTCCCCGAAATGCACATCACTGAAGTATTATTAAAAGAGTTTTTGTGACGGTGAGTATTTCGCTATGCACTACTCACATTGCCGAGAAGACACAAGCAGCAGCTGTACCATTAGTACACGAGCTATAACACCCAACGGAAAGTGTTTTCGCTCGAATCATCTAAGAAATAACTGCAACGTTCGGCATTATGAGATAACACTAAGAGGACGCACGTTGGAGAAATAAAATAATGCTGGATTTTCATCGTAGACATTGTTAGGTGGCCAAATCTCGTTCGAAATTTCTGACCACAGCAGTACTGCAGCTTGAATGAGAAATTTCCGATCAAAAGGCACCGAACCTTGTACAAAGTTGAATTAGTTAATTTACGTTTTCCTAAAAAGCAGCGATAACAACAATGATTGTGATGCGAATGTTTCCTTCTTGAACTTACAAATGGTAGTTACTTTCCACAATCGGCGGTGAGGGATGCGAGTACGGTCGGCAGTTATTTACAAGATCCTGAGCTATTCCCTCGAGTGTGCAGTTCCATGCCTGTGTTGTTCAGCGTTCAGATGCTGCTCCATGCACTTACGTGTATGACATAAATAGGAACGGAAAAAATTATGAGAGGTCTCTATATTCTTCCTGAGCTAATGCCTCAAAATCTGCGCTGTTATGTCTGTGCCCTACACTTGCCTAGTGGAGTATATTGGTTTGACTTTAGGTTTACCGACTAGGTGTTCTTTTATACGGAAACAGTGATCTACCCATTTCGCCAATGTATTGGTCTCCGCATGCTTTACAAGAGATCGGATAAAGCGTACCCGACCTTATGCATCGTGGTTGTGATGTCTTTCTGGGTATTAGAGCTCGATGTGGACCGTGGAGTTCATTCCAAAGCAGTGTCTTCCAAGTTGAAAAAGGGTTTGATGATTTTATATGGAAGCACAGATAAAACAAACAAATACCAGAAATAACCGCCGTCCTTGTATCAGGATAGTCGCACGATAACAAATCTCCCTCTGATCCACAAGGGCGGCGACTGCCTAGCGTGGTGACGTCCTGAGACAAACTTTGACTAAACTGTCATCGGAACTCCAAAAGACAACGGTGGCAAAATCAGTGAAATTTCATCCTCAATACCTTGCACACTGGGCACTCCTGCCTGCGACATCACGTGGTAAGACAACCGGTGAGAGACGGTGAAATCTCGCGTTGTACACGACGTCATTGGAAACGGGAAAAACGAGCACGCAAACGAGACGCCGTAGAGTGCTTCTTACTGTGCACCTATAACGCCAGAACATACTCTTCAGACCACTCCCTTTATACTCTTCCATGGGCCATCTATCGCGTCAACATCCATGTGAGCGCCCAACAAAAGAAGAAAAGTAGGAAGGCCAACATATGTCAATTAAGTGGGGGAACCCTTGTTATTCGTGGTGGGAAATCATTGTTACTAAATGCTGGTGGCGTTGGCTTTGTCCTACCCCCTTTCATTTTCAACCTACTTTTCTCATAAGAAGTCCTATCACCACACAACCATTTATCATCTCCAACTTGCACTTCGGAGGAAAGCCACTATCATGAACTGTTATCACCAACTTGTACAACTGTGAGAGGAAGCCGGCCGCTTTCTACAATCATTTGTAATCCTATGAGGCGACAGTAATCCCTATGAGAAGTCCTATAAATTCGCTATTGAAGATGCCAGATTAGGAGCAGCCAACGAAAATGAGTACAGGATGGTGAGGGTAGAACAAGATGGATGGTTAGAGAAGTCTCCTAAAGGCAGTGCTCATCGTTTTTTCACGAACAGAAAGTGGCGCCTCTTTGACAAATCAGCGGTGCAAGGATTCTGAGGTGAATATGATCACCGCCTTCTCTTTGTGAAGACTCGAATCAATTATAAGCTACAAAAAACCCTCAGCTTACAGAAAAAAACACGTTGTGTGTGAGAAAAATATTTTCAGTAAGATTCTTCCTCACTCAAAAGGTAGATAAAGAAAGATACGATCGAGGATTACAAGCTCCTTGTCGAAAAGGTTAAAACTTCTGCTGGAGCTGTCTCAACTCCTCCGAAAAGAAGCGCAGAACGCCTCTCCTTTTTCACTAAAAAGTCGCTCGAAAAAAAGGAGTCTGTAGCTTGATTTAACTGTAATGGGCCTAAAATGACTGATAATAAATGCCAGCTGGACTTTTGGAAGCGGCCCAAAAACGATCTAGCTTGAAGAGGTGCGATTCTAATCATTGCAATTATAGTGTTTCGCTTCCCTCCACTATTAAAAAAAAGGTGACCACGGCTACAGCCCTATATAAGTCTTTTTCTTCCAAGAACTTTCGACTTAAAACCTTAGCTTGGGAAAAGTTTCTCGGTATTCTATCTTCTGGGATTCGAATTTCAACAAAAAGCATAAGCTCCTCGGGTAGGTGATACCGAAGCCAATTTTTTGGACCTGTTGGCCATAACTTGCACATACTTCTGCCAACCACATGATATCTTACCTTTTCAGAAAGAAGAAAACCCGGTGTAGTGAAGGACGTTGCTCACTGTCGTCCTACCCGAAAATGTGCACTGAACAAGCCTTCGCAATTATCGTCCCACATGTTAACGTTTTATTTGATGTATACTATAGTTTTTTTTCACGGCAGTGTATAATTCGAAATACAAACACAATGATGCTGAGATATTTGTAAAACTCCGGACCGCAGGTGTCTGCGGTGGAGAACGAACACGCTATTATCCTTTCCGCGGGCTAACGCGTTCACCATCACACCATGCGGGTCCTTCTTTTCGCGCGTCTCTCTGTTAATTCTATCGATCACTGCCATCATCAGATCTCCAGATCAATCCCGTTGACGGTCACTGATCGATAGAACTAGCTCAGACAGAGGCGAACCGCTAGATCTTATTATGGTGGTGAACGCGTCAGTCCTTGGAAAGGGTGTTCCCCACCACAGACACCTGCGGTCCGCAGATTTTGCAAATATCTCAGCATCGCAATAATTTTGAATAGCGTCTAGTCACGTTATAATCTGGCGCAGAAACCTTACCCGAATAAACATCATCATCGACCTCATGTAAGTTCAGCATAACAAGCGCGTGTTGATGATCTCAGCATCAAGTGTTCACTATAAGCTGTTCACGAAGATTACTCTTTTGTGCATGTCGAAGATCTAGAATGAAGCACATCTAGTTGGGTTGGTAAAATTCCAGCAGTGATCTCGCCATAAGGGCCACATCCAAACCGTGCCGTGAATCACAAAAGTCTACCAGGAGTACTATATGCCGCTCGTCCTGACCTTTGTCGACGGCGAGAAAGAGCTTGACAGTGTCGAAACGAATGAAATCCTCTAAAAACAGACTTTCTATAAACCTTAGCATAAATAATCGGTACATATATATATATACACACACATATTTATGCGTTGTTATGAACCGCCTTTGTTGAGCTGATGCGTAGTTGGCACAATTTGTTATTGTTGCTTTATTCTTGTTAGTCGATGACTGACATTTCGGCGATTTCGCCTACCTGACAGCCTAAACCTATTTTATGTAACAGTAGACTTATAATCCGGTGCAATATCTATAATATTATTAAAGATATAACATATAAATAAACGATAATTTATTCAAAAACTACTCTCCGTTTTGTTGCTAGTGGAAGCACCCATAGTTGTTCACGTGCGATAACGAGCTGGAGCCGCCCAGGTCAAAGAATCAATTCGAAATAAAGCACTTGGTCACGTGTGGTAATGAGGAATTCGTCTCTCCGTTTCACTTTTGGAATTTTGAAATTTATCCAAAACTCGCCAAGAGCCTTGAGCGATGATGTTTCCCAATCTCTACCGATAAAATCCGAACAGTGACTTCAAAATCACCACCATTTTGCACTTGCTCTCTACCTGCGCCCTAGGACTACTTTACCGAGATATTCTATGGTGTGGACATAAGGTTGTTCACACATTTTCCTAGTGTATTCCCCACCGCATGTCTAACACAAGTATATTGTAGTAACTGCCACGACCGACTTTCTATTAACCTCGGCATTGATCAAGTGATTTTCTTCGTATTTTTGTTGAGCAAACGCGAGGTGTTACTATTCTTTGTTCACGATTAAGCTGACGTTTCGGCGGATTTCGCCTTCTTCAGAGCCGCTTTCTATGAGGTTTCCACTAAGTATGTCACGTAGAGACCAACCGCACAGAAATCACGTGGAAGTATAATGTGCAGGCGGAAAATAATGTGCGTGAAGAAGGCGAAATCCGCCGAAACGTCAGCTTAATCGTGAACAAAGAATAGTAACACCTCGCGTTTGCTCAACAAAAATACGAAGAAAATCACAAGTATATTGTATACGAACTCATCCCGTCTCAATCCCCTTCTCTCTCATTAGGACAGATCATAGAGATTCCCGAGCTGCAAAAACGATCACGGAGGCGCTTTCCAATAAGTTGACGGCGTAGCGTATTGCGTACTTGATACTTGAATACAAGAATGGTCCGCCCTCACTGGTTGTGCAGTGCCTCATCATAATCTCCATTTTTCGCAGATTTGCTGGTTAAGCCATTGTAGTTTTCTGGAATCTCGAAGTCAGCCTGACCAAAGTCTGCCGCAGGTCTTCACCACCACAGGCGGTCGCAGCCCTTATGGATCAGAGAGTTATTTGCCACCATGCGACTTTAACATCAGGACGGTGGTGGATCCTGTTATTGGTTTACTCCTAGCTAGGCTTCTTTGATGGAAACGCTGGACTCCTTTTCAGCTTGGGAGACCCTGCCAGGAGATGCATGCCGCTGTATCGTAGTCCGACACCTTTCCAAGACTACTTTTTCTTAGACACCTCTTGACGGCGTAACTTATTTCATTTGAGAGTGCATTCTGTATCTTGGCCATAGAAAATGGCAACTTCGCAATGAGTTTAGCGATTCATTCCTTTTCCTTTCTCGTGTGCACACATTTATGGCCCTTCGGTGCATATTTTTGACAATCTTAATTTTCCACTAGGTACTTTTGAGCCAAAGAACAACCATCCAAGTTGTCCTATCTTATATTTGTTTCTAAAACCCACAAGCTTTCTTTTACTGATGGTGTTGCGTCCACCGATCCGTCATCATTTAAGGTTAGACTAATCATCAGTTGTATAGGCAGGGCAACAGATAGAACAACTAGGATTCTAAGACTTATACTCACCTTTTTATTGAAATTCATACCAACCTGTCTAACCAATACCAAAATACTCTTAGATCACCTAAGGTGCACGCAACCAAACAGAACACATATAGCGGAGCGGTTCGATATTACCTTATACTAATGCGGCCAATGTCGCCGCAATGCAAGCTATTCTCAAGTTGTTCGTAGAGCATGAAATGAAAGTAAAAATACTGCTTGTCGATTACGCAACCAAAGACTCTGGCAAAACAGTGTCTTAATCGTTCATTCTCTAGGTGGTAGAGAAGTTATTTTTCACAAATTAGACGGTTGAGACAGCGATTTGCACCAAGTCTTGTCATCGCTTTCATATCGGAGATGGAAGCTCCGCTTCTCGTTCGTCGACCCCTACTATGCTGTCCATGAACAGACGACTCCTTCATCGTCTGTACCACACGAAACCTGATGGACAAGTGCTTTGAACTGTTAAATAGATAGTGAGAGTGTATAAAATTCACGCGAGAAAAACGAACCGGAAACTGCCTTCTATCTTTAAACATCCAAACAAGGCTTTCAGAAGGTGGATAAATAACAAAATGGCATTAAAGATCACCGCTTCAGGCCAACCAAGCCTTTCATCCTTCCGGTGTCGGGAAATTGGTAACGGACTTATCTGGGAAAAAAAAATCACTCTCAGCAATCTAATTGGGATCATTCCATCCCGGTTATCTCAGGGCTCCAGGCAGAATTGCTCGACCAGCATTCTAGGACATTCAGGATGAAATGAAAATCCTCAAACAGCAACCGAAGCCACACGTAAAGTTGGAAACTCGTCGTGGATAATGGATACAAGGAAACGAAATGAATGTGAGAAGTGCAGGGATCCGCACAGTAGACCTGAAGATGGGTGAAATAAAATGAAATAAAAAGCAAGTTAAAAAAAGTAGTAAAAATATATTAGTGCACTACTTCTACTCTTACCCTCCACACATGAAAAAAGCGCTCATCAAAATTATATACCGAACGACTAAATATGTGTGCACAGAAGAAGAGGAAACGAAGGAATCACTAAATTTGCGCGAGCAATAGCCATTTCCAATAGCTACGAAGAAGAAGCCACTCGGGTCAGACAAAAGCATAGGGTAGTTCCCGAAATAATATTTTGAAGCAAATTAGGATTTCTTTAGAGCTACCTTTCATATCAAATGAAATAAGTTGCGCCATTAAGAGGTGCCTTAGAAGAAGTGGTCTTGAAGGATTTGTAGCATTTAATGACCTGTCACACAATACTCCACGTCGTCAACTAGTTCGTAATGGCCTCTACGAATGTGCAGCTCAGAACATTGTGCAACCTGTCCTAACGAGAGAGACCAAGACTGCATGAGTTCAGGTGCAATATACCTGAACTGGTGTAAATCATGCCGTGAGGAGTACACTGGGAAAACGGGTAGACCACCTTGTTTCCACACAAAAGAATAGACGGAAAAGTTAAAATTCGACAAAATACTCCCCTTGCCACACATAAGACACAAGAACACAATGGCGATGATTGATTTTGAAGTCACTTTCTCGATCCCGACGAATGAATCAAAAACATCATGTGAAAGACTCTTAACGGGTTTTGGATAAATTTTAAAAACCCAAAGATGACCCGAAAGACGAATCACTATCGCATGTGACCCGGCGACTTTTTTCAAAACTGTTTTTTTGACCTGAGCTGGTCTCACTCGTCATCCCACAAGAACGACACGCAGACAGTTTCACTCGTAACATTACGGCGAGTAGTTTTTTACATCAATGTGGTATTTATTTATATGTTAGGTCATCATTAATACTATAGATATTTTACCTATTAAAAAGGCTATTAACTACAACGATGCTTAGATATTCACAAAACGTAGACCCTAGGCCAAATCTAACCACGATTTCTCTTTCCAGGGTCTCGAGCATTACACAGTGGGCCACGAAAGCCCTTGCTCTGCGTTCCTCTCAGCTAGTTTTCTTTCTACCAGTGCCATCAGCAATCATCCGTCAAGGGATTGATCTGGAGGAGCCCACATCTACATTGAACCCAGTTAACATTGCGATTTCGGCTGCAGCCTCAGATTAATCGTCCGACAACAACAGCAACAGCAGTAGCAGCAACAACAGCAATGACAACTATACCAACCTCGCATCAGCTGAACAAGGGCAGTTCATAAGAATGCAATCCTGTTAACGCTCTTCAACTAGTGAGTGGATTCATCCTACATATGAATATAAATAAGCAAATACAACACAAATATACGGCTTTTTCATCGACCCTCTACATACCCATAAGGTACAGGGTTCAAAAAGCGCCACAATACTGCCAAGATTGTTTACTGCTGCATTCCAGTGGATAATGAAGGTACCCGATTGAGACGATGGTCAATGAACTATTGCAGTGTGCATAAGTAGGACGAAGTCACATCTCGCAAAGAAACCATGCGGCGAAGGAGAACAAATCAAACAAGTCAAAGAGGAGAGTTCCCTGATTATGGAGACCTCCTTGTTGGTTTACTGTGGGTGTTAGATAAACATTGAGAAAAGCATGGAGGAGAGACTATTTTGAAGAATGAGAGCAGCATGGGCCTAACTCAGGCATCTCGAAGAAACGACGGACGATCTTACGTACCTAAAACTCCCTGAACACCATTTCTATACAACGACCCTTCCAGCGTTCTGTGACTCAGTAGAGAAGTGAGTCCATCTACGTCAAGAGCTCTGCGTCCACCCACGGTGTTTGAATGATGTCTTCCGAAATTTAACCAGAATTCCCAACGGCTAGGTTGATAGTGCGACTCAGATCTTCGAAACCTATCCCATCTTCGGGGTCTGGGAAAACATATATCGATTGCGAAGCACACACGGCTGGTCACATAATGATAAAACTGGTGAATGAAAAAAAAACATTGGAGTGGACTCCAAGAGAACGTAGGCGTCCTCTTGGATGACCATCCAAACGATGGTCGCACGGATTCGTGGCTAATGTCAGCCATACGCATTCACATGCGAAAACGAGAGTTCGGAATGGGCCTTAGGACGTCATCGTTTTCAAAGTAGATCACTACCGTGAGCTGCAACTGAGCGAGAGAGAAGCGAGAGGAGTGGAAATGATATTTGTGTTAGCACCACGAGTGAAGACTGTTTGTCCAAGCATTCCACTTTCAAAATGCAGGTGAATCCCTGTGAAAGACTCCCAGTTTCTATCATGCCAATTTGAGATAAATCTTTGCATTTACGTAAGGACATAAATACGAAGGTGCGCTCGCGTTTATGTAGAGTGTCCGCTGGAAGTCAATTCACGTTACAACCACCCGGGTCTTCATAGAAGTCGACCAAGTAATTTGGTATTAAAAACCGACTTTTTTAACCCCAGTATGACTAATCAATATGGACTTCAAACGTTCGGCTTACACGAGATTCTTTAAGAACCTTTATTTGGCGGGCGTTTCGACTTTGTTTTTTATCGTCTTCCTCAGAGCCGACTGTAGTGGAGGAAATCATCTAGGAACACTACTCTGATCTGTTGGACGTCTACGTGCCTTCATACTAAGTTTTTGAAAATAGATACTTGGTCCCAGAAGGATTGTGTTTAGAAATAGGAACATCTTAAATGCATACCGAATACTCATCGACATACTTGCTCTTCTCTCCACACGTTACCTATTGGAATGCAAGTTTTTCTGTCAGTACAAGACCAACAAGATCGTGATGCCGCAAAATGAAAAAAACTATCTGCCGCATTGTGTACTGTTATTTCTAGGCTTTATGAAGTCTGAAAACTTTCTTCATTTTGTAGAGAAAAACGTTCTGATCTGGCCTCAAAACGGTCGCCTTCTTCCTATATTAACATTTTAAATGCTAGTTGAACGCATTTTATCTGGTAACCTGATTTAGATCTTCTACTACAATCCCATGTCCTAATGATTTATTGTCAGCCCGTTTGGATCGAAGCAATTTTCTAAAGTTAGTCTTACGATTTACTGACTCGAAAACTCTAGAACTAGGTAACCTTTAAAACCATTTCGCCTTGTTTATGTCTCGATTCACTGGTAAACAATAATGCATTGCCAAACGACGAGAGACGAGGAAGAATCTGATTATCCGCTGCCCATGAACGGTCAGGCGTCCTAACGACGAGAAAAATAACTAATAACAAGTCAAAATTAGTAGGAATGGATGCAGGCGTTATTTTCTGCATATTCGCCTGCTCCTGCCCACATAGCCTTTAAAAAATCCTTTTCTTTGCAGTTTTCATTAGTTTTGCTGCTTTAGCTGCTCCTCAATGATTCTTTCACTCGATTATCGGTTCGCTGATGAGATAAAGAATGAAAAAGGATCTGGACGCACATACACAAGTATTCTTTCTTCCTCTCGTTCAAATTCGTCGACATCGTGCGTCATCGCTCTTTTGTACCCTATCTTCAAGAAATTTTTAAAGCAACGTATTTATTTTTTGTAATGTGAAGTGAAATACATCCTACTGCAGAAATGATTGCCGGCTTACACAGCGTCAAAATTTTCCAACACTTTTTCTTATAGTTCCCAGCATCGACTTTCTAGCTACAGCTACTTTCTAGCTAGGCAGCTACAAAAAATGGTTACGTATAAAATCGGGTAGAAAGCATGAAATTTTCGTCATGTGAAAGAAAAAATGATAAACGCCTAATGAAAAATATGGATCCCTCACCTGTT
>UYYA01001187.1:0-19658 GCA_900624975.1 Angiostrongylus costaricensis | reverse complement strand
TTAAAAACAAACCGTTTTTGGAACCCCCCGCCACTACTGACATCGCACCCTAGACAAGCTGAGAAACAAGATACAATAATCTGCTGATTACTGAAGGATGAATGTGTGTGTGTATGAGTGTGATTGAATAAGAATGAATGACTATGACTAAGAATGAGTTGAGGTGATTGAGCATGATTGAGGATGTGGTTGTGAGGAGCGGATTATCTGCGCTACCGATCGTGGGTAAGGTGAGTGATGGCATGTCTCCGCCTTCGAAGGCACCTGGCTTATATCGGCTGCGGGAGCCGCGAGCGTATGCAACCGCGGTTAATCTGGATTGTTGATCCTCGACCGCAGAAGACTGTACCTAACTGCCTGAAACATCAAACGTCATTAGATTCGTTGTTTCGCAAGCAAGTAGTAAACTGTTCTATGGTTACGCCTCCTTCGGATAAGCCATCGTTGGTATGCTACTGAAGTCAAACCTGAATCGCTATTGTGCCTGAAACCTTGAACATAATTGATCCTTAATACTGAAACATACAGTAGTAAAAAAATACAAATATATAGAAAGAAATAGAAACTATTCTGGGAATAGTTGCTATAAACGTACAGACATGGTGTTTGATAAGCACTGTGAGGTGCGGGCGTACCGTGTATTGGTGCGATAGATACGTACAGAAATGGTGACTGATAAGTACTGTGAGATGCTGGGCTACCGTATGTTGGTAGCAATCGATACGTAGAGAAATGGTGACTGATACCTACGTTGAGATGCAGTCGTACCGTGTGTTGGTTGCGATAGATGCGCACAGAAAACGCGACTGATAAGTAAAATGAGATGCAGGCTTACCCTGTGTTGGTAGCGATCGATACGTAAAGAAATGGTGTCTGATAAGCACTGTGAGATGCAGCCGTACCGTGTGTTGGTTGCGATAAATACGTACAAAAATGGTGACTGATAAGTACTGCGAGATGCTGGGCTACCGTGTGTTGGAAGCGATGGATACGTAGAGAAATGGTGACTGATAGGTACTGTGCGATGCAGGCGTACCGTGTGTTGGTAGCGATAGAAACCTACAGAAACGCTAAATGATACGTACTGTGAGATGCTGGCGATGGTGTGTTTGAAGCGATCGATACGTAGAATAATGATGACTTATACCTACTATGAGTTGCAGGCGTACAGTGTGTTGGTAGCAATCGATGCGTAGAGAAATGTTGACTGATAGGTACTGTGAGACGCGTACCGTAAATACTACATGAGAATCAGTTACGCAGCAGAGATGCTTTATAATTTGTACAGCAGTACGGCTGCGGAAGAACTTTTTGGAAATTGGATTTGTACAATATATACCAATGAAGGCAGGCCTTTAAGTCCTTTAATGAGTCGAAAATATTCTACTCGCACTTTACGTTGCAGTTCCCATAACCGACTTTCTTTTAATCTCGGCTTTAATTGTTAAATCGATGTTAAAGTCCGACTCGCAAAAGAAGACCTGTCACTAGGACGAAAAATTGTCTTAGCTAGACAAACGATACTCTTTCTTCGCCGCTGCCTGAAACACCGAGTCGTGCTCAACTTCATCGAAGGAAAAGGACTACACGATGTATGCGTCCTAAGGAGCGATAGCCAACTAGTATTGGACATCGAAACGTGACCACTGCGCGCCTCTCTCCGAAGCAAACAGGACATCATGTACGCACAATTGAGGAAGTTCAAGTCGAAGAAATCTTATTGTCTTCAGCATTTGGAGGATCCCCTTTGGAGGTGAACAGTGGGCTCTGAAGAAGGCGAAACCGTTGAAACGTCAGCTATTATATCCTAATAAATTCTGTAGTAATAACCTCGCCTCTGCTTATTGAAGAAAAGCATAGATGTTTAACGTTTTGTTTTCTGCCTTCTATAATTTTCATGGCAGGTTACTAAGCGAAATACAACCACAACGTTGCTGAGATATTTGCAAAACTCTGGACCGCAGGTCCAGCCATGGCTTAACTGGGTTCTATGCCGATTTGCGCTTCCCAGATCAACCCCGCTGACGGGTGATTGCTGTGGCAAAAAGATCGATAGAAATAGCCTGAGAGACAGGCGAAACGAAGGACTCGCATGGTGTGGTGGTGAACGCGTTACTCCCCGGAAAGGATAATAGCGCGTTCGTTCCCCACCATAGACACCTGCGGTCCAGAAAAGCATAGAGTTATCAATCAATACCGAGGTTAACAGAAGGTCGGTCTTGAGAATGAGCTTGCGAAAGCTCGATAGGCCGAAAGATACGCAACGCGTGGCTCTTAGCTTCAGTTTCCACATTTAAGGTCGTCTTGCTTGTACTTTTATCTCTGTGTTTAGGTCGACTCAGCGCTTTGGCTGGCGGTACTCTGTAAAGTTTGCGAAAGATGCGAAATTTAATTACCATTGAGCCGTCTGTTAAAACTTCCGTTCATGGAAAAGAGATCTCGGCGCAGTTGAACCGTTTAACATAAGTGAAAATAATAAGATAATGATAGATAGCGGCAGTGGTACATGTAAGTTCACACTAGGTTTTGTTTCTCTTCATCTGAAATTTTTTCACATCTTCCAGTCTAAATTTTTCCCAAATTGTTTCGTTCGATATCTACGGTTTATAGAAAAATTCAAAAAGGTATAAGGTAACGCGAAAGTTAATAACTATAGTAGTTCATGTAACAAAAGTTAAGGAATGATCGTTAGTGAATCAATTCACTCCTTGTTACTAGAATATGAGATTTTTGGCATACTAACACGGCAACCTCGCCTTTTGTGTATGAGCTATAAACTTGAGCAACTGAATATTTACTTGTACAGTACACCAATATAAATACGAATGATAAACTCAGAAAGAAAAGAAAGTGTTTTGAATGGAATGAGAGTTCACACTAACAATGAATGGTATAATGAACGGGGAATGGACTTCCCTAATAAATTAATTCAAAGAAACATCGAGTGCAGTGAGATATGAGAATTATTCCACTCGTTACTTCGTGCATTAGTGAAGTTGGATGGAACAGAGCGATAGACATGGATTGTATATAATGAAAGCGAAGCTTTTTGGAAAGCACTCACAAAGGTTAAAAAGTGATGATGCTCTCGGCACTGGTCAATTCGTGAGGGACACACCGTGCATTTGAGTTTATTAAGTACCGGTGGAGATGATTAAATGCATATCTGACCTATGCAATTACTTGAGGTGTTCTACCGATCTGTTGATCTGTGCCTTCGTTTTCTCAGACAGGTCTGATGCTCCGGAGAGATGGAAGGGTTGGTGTGCCTGGAGCGTGGAACCAATCCCATATGTCTTTCACGGCTCCTTTACCCCTGCGTTTCAAGGGCGACCACAAAGATGACTGGTATAGGCGGAGACTGCCGTAACATTGTCATATCGACAGTCTTTTTTATACACTGTTTCTAACTTATGTTTAAATCATCTACATTATCCAAGTACTATCCATTTAATCACTGTGTAAGCCAAGTAGGCAAAGTGAGCATTAAAGTTACCACAAACACGTGACCATGCTGATCAGTGGTCACTTAGTTTAGAAAAACAAAGACCAAGTGATCAATCTAGAGTCAGGAAAGCATCCTTGGAACTAAAATCCTTTTGCGATTCTAATAAAAGTTGTTTTTTTTAAGTACGGAATAACGAATAGCAGAATATCCAACACCAAAGAATCACTTATATCACCACATGTAACATAAACATTGGAACTTCGCACAACTTGGATGCTTGGATATTTGGATGACCCTTCCTCACTTGTTGCGCGGCTTCAGCATAATCTACATTTTGTCGGAGTTTTGCTGGTTTAGGCACTGAGGTTTTCTGGAGTCGCGAAGCTAGTCGTTCCAACATATGCCTTAGGTCGTCACTACCACAGGTATCGCCGCCCTTGTGAATTAGAGAAAGACTTGCCACCATGCGACTAGTTTGATACCAGGGCGATGATATCCTAGTGTTGGCTTGCTCTTAGCTGAGCTTCCTAATAAAAACGCTGCACTCCTCAGCTTTGGGAAACCCTGCCAGGAAGATGAATCCTTCACTGTACAACGCAGCTCAGCTCAGCACCCAGGAACACCTCTTAACCACGACAAGGCGGTAAACCATTGAGAGACACCGAATAACTATTAAGTACAAGCATAATTAAAGAGCAAAACAACTAAAAAAATTTTATTTAACCTTAGCACTGATAAATAAGATATTTTAACGGTATGAATTTTAGAAAACCATCTTACACGAGAGCTAACACGTATTTTTGACTTTCGACTGTCAACGCTTAAGCAACTTCGTCCCCTTCAGATCTTGAGTGCATTGTTCTATATTCCCATTCGTTGAATATTAAAAAGTCCTAATATAAAATTAGTTAAGGTTTTAAAAAATAACCTTTTCAAGGTCTTTAACCTTCTTCCTTTTTTAAAAAGTGAGCCCACCCACATGTTATGCGAATCCTAGTCCAACTCCTACACCAAAAGCCGATCCTGCGAGAGTAGCGCTAGAGAATTCCGTGATTTCGTAGTTCTCACGCATACCTAAATAAGTCTGGCACCAATTTTCCGACCACCCAGAAAGAACGGGAGCTTAGTTAGCCTAGCGTGTAGTAGAACCAAAGCTTTGGAAAAATTAGACGGCATCACTACTTTTGCGCCTACCAATTGTTTCTCCATAAAGGGATGACGGATCAGGTTTTCCGAATTGAGCAATCACTGAGGGATGTGCCATGCATTCGACTTCAATAAGCATCGTTATAGATGATTGAATTCATATCTAATTCGTACAATTACCTCTGTTGGCCCAACCATGTAACGACCCAGTAGTGCTATCACTTCAGACAGCTATGATACCAATTTGGCAACCCCAGAGGAATGTAGGGAACGGTGAGCCTGGGGCGCGAAAACGAAACCATGTGTTAATAACCCAAAAGACCGACTTTCTATAAACCTTAGCATAGACAGTTGTTTTATTTAAGTAAATGATCTTATAAACTGATCTTTTTTAGCTGATACGAGGTTGGTATAGGTCTTCGTTGTCGTTGCCGTTGTTGTTGGTGTTCTTGGTGGCTGGCTGACGTTTCGGCAACTTCGTCTTCCTCAGAGTCGTGATGTTACGAGTAGGCGCCCCACTTAGCAGTTTACAGAAAAGCTGCTAATTTTTTATATCTAACTGTTGACAGTGAAAGTTCATGATGGAAAGAGATCCGGTCGTTGCAAGCGAGCTGCATGCCGCGTATTACTTCATTACTTTGTTTCTGTTGAATCAAAAAGCGAACTGGGCTTGTCTTCACCTGTCGTCCAAATATTAATATAACCCGACAAAGCGTCTTTAGGAGCAGTTGATTTCTCTTTCATTTCCGATCGCCATTAGGATCATGACTATTGTATGGAATGAGTAGAAATAAAAAATATAAACTGCTCCACATGGCTTGTAAAATTGTGTTGCGAAATCTGGCTCCTCCCCATTGCTAGCGAAGGAGATTTTTTCTTTGCTCTCACAACATGCAAAAACTGGAAGTACACGAAACAAATATAGAATAGAAAGTATCTAGAGCACGAAAAAACAGACGACATCTAGCGAATGTGTTAAGCAGGGCGCAACTGCGCTTTTATCAACAAAGTTGGCACCAGTAACGGACCAGTTTTTATGAAAAAACACTTTTTCAGAAAGCCGCCAGAGTTTTATTATTCTTTTTTCACGATTAAGCTGACGTTTCGGCGGATTTCGCCTTCTTCAGAGCCTGGAAAGGTCAAGTTGATAGCAATCCACCCGGCCAGACGCCTCCATAACCAAACAAAGAAACTCCAAACCAAGATTTCAATCACTTTGAACACAGCTCTGCACACTCACCGCTTTCTATGAGGTTTCCACTAAGTATGTCACGTAGAGACCAACCGCACAGAAATCACGTGGAAGCACAATGTGCCCCTCACATCAGAAAAGCAGTTTTATATACTGCCCTATATCACGCGTGATAATGAGGCATTCTTCCCTGCGGTTCATTTTCGGATTTCTGGAATTAATCCAGAGTGCCTCGAGAGTTTTTCGCGCCTGTGTTTTTGATTCGCGTGCGAGGATCGTGACACATACTTCGAAGTCGTCCCCGTTATGTCTCTGGGTCCTATGCGTGCCTAGCGGGGTATTTGGTCTATTTTTGCCGGCTAGGTGTTCTTTCATGCGGACACAGAGGGCTCCACCCGTTCCGCCAATGTATTCGTCACCACACGTCTTACAGGAGATTAGATAAACTATACCCGAGCTCATGCAATGACCGTCTCTACCACTGGGGCAAATTATGCAATTTTGAGTTGCACATAGACGGTCATATAGGCGGTTGCGAACTAGCTGGCGCTTAAGAATACTCGGTGGTATTCCAACTACGCTCACCGAATTCTATGAGCCCGCCCTTTTTAAGCAGCGTTTTATAGCTGTACTTATATCATTTGAGATGAAGGGTAGGATAAACGGGACCCTTCTATCGCTAGAGTTGTCGTTTGGAAGCCTACAATTTCCTTTACACCTATTCTAAGCTACAGTTTCGTAGCCATTAGAAATGGCTATTTGCCGTGCCAAGTTCCGGGACTCCTCTCTCTGCTGTCTTCCCGTGCACACGTTGGTTGCCGTTCGAAACATGCTTCTTATAAGCGCCCTTTTGGTGTGAGAGGGGTGAGAGGAAAGGTAATAAACCAAGATGTTTTTACTACTTCTCTTTCGGTACCATTTTGTAATGTAGCCATTTTTTGATAGGTGAATTTGTACGTTCAAAAATCGAAGCCAGAGGGTTGGCAGTGGGGCAACGACTGGCTCCATGCCTTGCCATTGCATTTATGTCTAAGGTGGAAGCACCGGTGACTGATCTCGGGCCGCTACTCTACTGTAGGTATGTAGACGACTGCTTTGTCCTTTGCTCAACACAAGAGGAATTGGACAAATGCTTCGAATTGTTAAACGCACAGTCAGAGTATATCAAGTTCACCCGAGAAAAGCCGAAGGAAAAATGGCTTTCCTTTTTGAACGTACAAATTCACCTATCAGAAAATGGCTACATTACAAAATGGTACCGAAAGCCAAGTAGTAAAAACATCTTGTTTCATTACCTTTCCTCTCACCCCTCTCACACGAAAAGGGCGCTTATAAGAAACATGTTTCGAACGGCAACCAACGTGTGCATGGGAAGAGAGCAGAGAGACGAGTCTCGGAACTTGGCACGGCAAATAGCCATTTCTAACGGCTACGAAACTGTTGCTCAGGATAGGTGTAGAAGAAATCCTAGGCCACCGAACAACATCTCCAGCGATAGAAGGGTCCCGTTTATCCTACCCTTCATCTCAACTGATATAAGTACAGCTATAAAATGCTGCTTAAGAAAGGCGGGCTCAGAGAATTCGGTGAGCGTAGTTGAAATACCACCGAGTAATCTTAAGCGCCAGCTAGTTCGTAACCGCCTATATGACTGTCTATGTGCAACTCAAAATTGCATAATTTGCCCCAGTGGTAGAGAAGGTGATCGCATGGGCTCGGGTATAGTTTATCTGATCTCCTGTAAGACGTGTGGTGACGAATACATTGGCGAAACGGGTAGACCCCTCTGTATCCGCATGAAAGAACACTTAGCCGGCAAAAATAGACCAAATGCCCCGCTAGGCACGCATAGGACCTAGAGACATAACGGGGACGACTTCGAAGTATGTGTCACGATCCTCGCACGCGAATCAAAAACACAGGCGCGAAAAACTCTCGAGGCCCTCTGGATTAATTCCAGAAATCCGAAAATGAACCGCAGGGAAGAATGCCTCATTATCACGCTTGATATAGGGCAGTATATAAAACTGCTTTTCTGATGTGAGGGGCACATTATACTTCCACGTGATTTCTGTGCGGTTGGTCTCTACGTGACATACTTAGTGAAAACCTTATAGGAAGCGATGAGTGTGCAAAGCTTTGTTCAAAGTGATTGAAATCTTGGTTTGGAGTTTCTTTGTTTGGTTATGGAGGCGTCTGGCCGGGTGAGTTGCTATCAGCTTGACCTTTGCAGGCTCTGAAAAAGGCGAAATCCGCCGAAACGTCAGCTTAATCGTAAAAAAAAAATAACACCTCGCGTTTGCTCAACAAAAATACGAAGAAAATCACTTGATCAATGCCGAGGTTAATAGAAAGTCGGTCGTGCCAGAGTTTTATTTTTCAGCGTTGTAATGCCGGCTCACCAACTATCATTTACTATACCATAGTTTAAAAATTAGTTGTTCCACTGACTTATTAGGGGCACCGTCAAATACTGGGAGGAATGTAAGCTCCTTCGTCGAATATTTTGACGTCTAGCAGCAATAACTATGTTGTTCTCTCTACAAGTACCAACGATAATTATCATAACCACCACTTCCGCGAATCATTTCAGTTTGGTGATCAGAAGTTTATGAAATTTAGTTCCTAAAAATAGTTCCGTACTTAAAGTGACAAATGTGCTTATTTTCGTTAAACAAAAGGAATTCCGCCTACATGGCGTCCTGTTTGCATCGAAGAGAGGAGCGTAGTAGTCGCGCTTCGATGTCCAGCACTTGTTGGCTGTCCCTTGGTAGACCGCATATATCGTGTAGTCGTTTCCGTCTAAGAAAATTCGGCACGGCTCAGTGTTTCAGGCCGCGGTGGAAAAAGTTCTGCACGGGATCATACCACAGTCCCTTTCGTGCAAGGCTTTATTTCTCGCAGAAAGGACAAAAAGCCGCTAAAATCAAAAAACGAAGTCCCAAAACCACTAAAAATTGGGTCTTATTGAATTCATTCGTCATTCAGTCGGCTGTTATAAAAATTCAGCTCTCGATAACATCGACGAGAAATACGATAGCCTCCTTCAACGTTTTGACGTTAGCTCTATGAAACCCGCGAGTTTGAAAGTCACCAAGAGACGTCTGCTTCCTGAAACACTCGAGCTGATACGCCAGCGTGGAATCGCACGAGCTGCAGACAACCGCGAACTATCGTCTGAGCCTGCAAAACAATGCAGACAGGCGATAAAAGAAGGTCTTAAAGGGAGAAGAGCAGCAGTAATGGTCGAGACTACAGATGCTGGGAAATCATTCCGAAAGCCCACCGAAGCTTGGCCAATTACAAGACCAAAATCATTCCACTCTGACGCTGAGACGGAACAGTAACAACGTCCAGAAAGGCAATGGGAAAGATCATTCACGAATACTACTTGGTTCTCTTCGATTGCCACGTCCACCTTCCATTATATAAAATAAAGGAGGACGGATATGTTGTACCACCCCTTCCGAAATCCGACATGCCATTTCGTCAGTGAAAAATCGAACCGCACCAAGTTTTAACAGGATACGATCAGAACACCTGATGAACCCTCCACCAGTCCTCGTAAACACACTGGCTCAGCTTTTCACGCAGCTGAAATCCAGCAAGACCGTGTCATTGCTCAAGAAGGGTGACCTACATGATATTGGCAACTATCGCCCTATCTGCTTGCTGTCTGTCGTCTACAAACTTTTCACTCGAATCCTAAACAGGATTGGCAAAACACTGGATGAAGGACAGCCATGTGAGCAAGCAGGGTTTCGAAAAGGATTTCGTACGATGGACCACAACCACACGATAGGAAGGCTCATTGAAGTATCGCGAGAGTACAAAAGACAGCTCTGTTTTACGTACATCGATTTACAGAAGGCCTTTGATTCAATTGAGATAAAAGCCGTCATGGAAGCCCTTGATACTCAAAGAGTCCCTACTCAGTACATAAAGATTTTTCGTGAGCTGTACAAAAATTTTACAACCAAGACAACACCATTCTGCAACAATGTTAACATTGACGTCAAAACAGGGGTTAGGCAAGGCAACACCATCTAGCCAAAATTATTTACCACCACCCTCCAGAAAGTCATTCGAAAATTGGAATGGGATAATATGTGAGTGAGAATCGATGGTTGGCAGTTACACCATCTTCGTTTTGCTGAAGACATCGTCCTCATAACACCAAAGTGAGCCAAGAAGAACGCGTGCTCGCCGAATTTGGTAAAGCCTGTGAAAAAATTGGTCTTCGACTAAATCTCACAAAAGATGTTTATGAGGAACGTCGTATCCCTCATTCACGTTTAACGAAGCGAACATCACCGAATTATAAAGAAAAGAAAAGATTGCTATCAGCTTGACCTTTGCAGGCTCTGAAGAAGGCGAAATCCGCCGAAACGTCAGCTTAATCGTAAAAAAAAATAATAACACCTCGCGTTTGCTCAACAAAAATACGAAGAAAATCACCGAATTATATTTTTTAAGAAAACCAGTTATATCCATCTAGGTCGGAATATTAACATGTTGAATGACTTAGCTCCATAGCTGGGCAGAAGGAAACGAACAGTTTGGGGAGCGTTCAAGAGCATCGAGGATGTCGTGAAAAGAGCAAAGGACACCCGACACCGTGCCCACCTTTTTGCCTCAACGGTAATTCTGGCCCTAACGTATGCGTCAGAAACCTGGTCGCTGCGTAAGCATGACGAAAGATCACTCAGCGTTATTGGACGTGCAGTCGAAAGGACGACGCTAGGAGTTTTACGTTTCACACAAGTAAGGAAAAAATCCAAAGCTCCGACTTGCGTCAGCGATCGAAAATCGAAGCCGCTGTTCTGTGCTCCAAGCAGTCGATGATAAAGTGAGCCGGACACGTAGTGCGCATGAATGTCAGCCGACGGTTAAGAGCCGTTAGTGACTGGATTCTCCGGGATGTTAAACGCACCGCTGAAAGAAGACCACCGACTCGATGGTCAGAGTTTTTCACGAAAAGCATAAAAGAGAGCTATGATGCTTTACGAGTGTCTAGAGCTAGTAGAACCCACTGGCCTACTCTTGCACGCGACAAGGAAAAATGGAAGATTTACTGGCGCCCGCTCGAGTCACTCGACGATCAACGGGGATACAGGTGATGCAGGTGATTAGGTCAAATGCTAAGGCAGCCTTAAACAGAAAATCTCGAAAGTTACTAAGCTATTCGCAGAAACCAGCCTCAATTAGACAAAATACAGCTTTTAACAAAGTGTTAGTAGTCAAAATGTGGCTGATAATAAGCCAGCGTAGTCAAGGGTCACCGTATTATTAGGTATAACTGCTCATTGCGACGGGTGCTCGCTATTAGAATTGTGTCTATGTTTCTCACCAGCGCAACGCATTTCCAAAGAAACCTTGCGTAGGATTGTATGCAACCTGCATGAGCTCCAAGATTGACTCCGCATCAGCGCTAGAATTGAAACAAGGAATAGAAATGAACAACGAGAAGTAGGGGTGTTACTACTATCTTTTTCCTCGATCATTCCTCGGACAGCAACCCCTTAGCGACGAAGTGGATAGCAGGCTTCAAATATTTTCAAATAAAACTCTAAAATTCCTGAACCACTATCGCGTAAAAAAGCTTAGTTCTAACATTATAGCGGCGCAAAAATCTAGTGTGCGATAGGTTCGATCGCGCGATAGTGGTGCGAGCACCTCTCTTGAACAATGAAACGGTCTTGCTGGACTTGCTTTGAATAGGAACCTTACATTCTAGTAGGCAACAAGTTTTCAAATATTGTCCTATCCGGACCTCGTGTTGTTCTATTCTTCGCCGACAAAATAGCATGTCGAATTTTGGAGAAGATAACCAGTGAAACGCCATATCCGTCCTATTTTGATTCGTATATGGGCAAGAGGACGTGGCTAATAAAAAAACCGGAGTAATAATTGGGAATCACTTTCTCCATTGCCTATCTAAAAGGTTGTAACTGCTCCGTCTGGACGTCGATGTGCAACCATCTTGGTTTCGTAACTGGCTGAGTTCCGTCGACATTGCGCATGATTTTTCTAGACTTTGTGGCTTTCACCAAGACTGCTGCTCATTAATCTTTAAGACCCTTTTTATCTCCTGTCTGAACTGTTTGGTAAATTTGGAGGTGAGTTAGTGGTTGCCTATAGCTTATGCGATTCCACACTGGCGTATCAGCTCGAGTGCTTTGGAGACAGTGAGACATATCTTGGTGAATTTCGAGCTCTCAGACTTCATAGTGGTAGCGTGAAGAAGGGCGCGCGTAACACAGTGGTCGTAGGCGCCATGCAAGACACATGGGATCGGTTTTCGCGCCCCAGGCTTACCATGCCTTCCATCTCTCAGGAGTCGGAAAATTGGCACTAGGTTTGTATGTAAGCAGAGCACCACTGGCTCGATACATCGGTGAGGCACCGGTAGTCATTTAAAAAGACTGATGTGCATTCAGTTGTCTCCAACGATGCCAATTCAACGACTTAATGCAGTCAAATTCATGGCGCATCTTTCCAAAATTGATCAACGCCGAGTGCTTTATTCTTTATTATCTCTTTTAACGAGAAGAGGCGCAACGAGCCGACTCTATTTTCCTCGATTTTATGGAAAGCGGCATCTTCTCACTAGCCCACTGATGAACTGAATAAATCCCATCTTGTGGCGGTTTTGGACTTCGTTATCCAAATTTAGCGGTTTTTTCACTTTTTCATGGAGAATGAAATCTTGCACGAAGGAGGAGATGGTCTGATCAGGTGTAAAATTTCGGGACAACAGTGAAATCGGTTAAACAAAGCCTTCTATTTGCTAAGATGTGATGTATTTTGTTGGGGCATTCTACACTGGCAAACCCTCACGTCTAGCAAAAAGAGAGCTTCTGGAATTGCGAGCTATCTTTTTTTAAATCGATATCAAAGATCGATAGAACTAGCTGAGAGACAGGCGAAACGAATGGCCCGCATGGTGTGGTGGTGAACGCGCTGCTCGCCGGAAAGGACATTAGCACGTTCGTTCCCCAACGCATACGCCTGCTGTCCGGAGTTTTGCAAATATCTCAGCATCATTAAAGTTATTTTTTCTTTGTCGTCTTAACGGGTTTAAAAAGCACCTTGCCCTGTTCGTTTCATTCGTTTCGTTGGACCACTATGTTATGTTCGTCAGACGGCCCAATCCTACATACTTACGTGGATACTTAGGCGACGCTTTTTCATTGGTTGTGAGGGCCCCAGCATAATCACCATTTTTCGGAGTTTTGCTGGTTTTGCCATTGTGGTTCCCTGAGGTCTGAGAGCAGCTTGACCAAAATCTACTCCATGTCGTCACCACCATAAGCAGTCGCAGCCGTTGTGGATTAGAGTGATGTTTTCCAGCTTGCGACTAATTTGATACCAGGATGGTGGTAAATCATTGTATTCGTTTACTTTTAGCTGGGCTTCCTGATGTAAACGCCAGGCCAATTCTCAGCTAGGAGACCATGCTGTGAGTATGAATCCCCCAACTGTACAACCCAGTCTGACGTACAAACACATCCAGCTACCAGAGGCGGTAAACCGTTAGGAGGTGGTCTAATCTTTACTTTAAACTCTTCTGTGGTAACCTTAAAAACGCATGGCCTTTTTTGCAGAACTGGTGTAACTCCATATTAAACCACACTTCGACATAGCCTTTGTCGTGGCTTGACGTCGATGTATAAATGACAAGGTTTATGAAAACTGTTAGTGATCCTATCTTTTCACCCGTAAACGCCCAATTCGGGTGACTAGCTGTCCGAATGTATCGATAGCCAAACCCAAACGCGTCGTGACGAAAATATCGACGCCGCCATCTGGCTTCTCGGGACGTTCCAATAAACACAACCACAACGTTGCTGAGATATTTGCAAAACTCTGGACCGCAGGTCTATGGTGGGAAACGAACGCGATATTGTCTTTTCCGTGGAGCAACGCGCTCACCACCACACCATGCGGGTCCTTCGTTTCGCTTGTCTCTCAGCTATTTCTATCGATCTTTGCCGCAGCAATCACCCGTCAGCGGGATTGATCTGGGGCGCCCAAATCGGCATAGAACCCAGTTAAGCTGCGGCTGTAGTTGAAATCACAATGTTATACCTTTTTATTTTCTGCCTACTACAATTTCGCGGCAGGGTGCTAAGCAAAATACAACCACAACCCCGTTGACGGGTGGTTGCTGTGGCAAAGATCGATAGAAATAGCTGAGAAACAGGCGAAACGAAGGACCCGCATGGTATGGTAGTGAACGCGTTACTCTCCGGAAAGGGCAATAGCGCGTTCGTTTCCCACCATAGACACCTGCGGTCCAGAGTTTTGCAAATATCTCAGCAACCTTGTAGTTGTATTTCGCTTAGTACCCTGTTGCGAAATTATAGTAGGCAGAAAATGAAAAGTTATAACATTGTGATTTCAAGAAACTGTTCTTCTATAGTGCAGTAGACAGCGTTAAATGGGCAGCGTCACTAAGATGACTTTGCACCTTGTTTTTCTTCTCTGGATGAACCGGTGCTCTATTAATAACTCAGGCATAAGTGAGCGTGCTTTGTACGTTAACTCCAACTTCATCGAGATGTTTGCAATCTAGAATGGCCCTGCTACTTCAGGCGCTTCCCCACACTTGCCTTATCTAGCCCTGTCATATCTGAGGCTCCTTCGAGAATCAAAAAAATAGGACCCACTTGTTCTACTCTGTTTAACCATTGCTATTCACGTATAGCCTGCTGAGTTCTTAACGAGTGGTGGGCATAGATACAGGTAGCTTGATAATCTCTTCTTAAGCAAGCGAGGTGCCTATTTGTTGGAGACACCTCCTAACTGCCTCCCATAGACTTGGGACTTATTTGATTCAAGGCTTTTAGCGGGATTGACTTGTAGAATACACTCCGAATAAACGAGAACACATCCACACACACATGCACGAATAGGTCGTCGCAAATACAGAACTTATGCGCATTCCTGGCTTACGCCATTAGATCATTTTGAGACATGGCACGAGATCACGTGTGATAACATGACACTCCTCCTCGTTGTTCATTCTTGGGTGTTTGGAATTAATCCAAAGCGCTTTAAGATTTTCGCATCGATCCCACATGCAGGACGCCTTCGGCCACTGCGCTACTTGCGCTCTAAGGAGAAGGTATTGAAGTAAAATTCACTATCCACGCACCAAAATGCAAAAAGATCGGCACGTAAAACACTTGAAGTGTTTTGGACAAATTTCAAGTATTCTGAAATGAACCACAAGGAGGAATGCCAAGTGATCACACATTACCTCTCGCCATACCTCTGGTTGGTTTTTTAACCTGATCCATATACATTCCTCGCCCATGCAAGACTATGTGATTTCCCTCCATTAACCAACTGGAGGACTTACAAAGAACAAGAGGGTTTCATTTTTTTTCACCCTGTCACACGATTTCTCGCTACCGATAAAGATTACGACAAAGCGCAGATGGTGCTTTCGGCAGTATTCCGTGACCCGTGATACGGTTTGGATGTGGTCCATGCAGCAGAACCCATGTTGGAGCCTTGATTGTTCAACTGGTTCTGCCTCAACAAATGTCGTCGATATGCGCAAAAGAATAATGTTTGCGAGCAACTCGTAGAGTGCATCCAGTGGACATATTGGACGGTAGTTACAAAGATCTATTTGGTCACCTTCTTGGGTAGGATGGTCACGCGCTAGGTCCTCCACTGGTCTGGGTTTTCCAGCGTTGTAGGAGATTTGGAAGACCGAATTCCTGAGCTAACAGCTGAGACCGCATGAAAAAAAAACCGATGAGCTTAGTGGAAGGAACATGGATGCAAAGAAACGAACGGAACACAAAAAGTGCTAGAACTCTCACAACAAGTGACGTCGGTAAATAAAAAAATCTTTAAAAATATGCATATTTAAAGGGGATGGATGCTTCGTTAAGCATATTTCACAGTGTAATCACACTGATATCGAAAGTTATTGCTTGGTTTCAAGAACTTAGTCTAAAGTCAAGAGGTCTATCCTAGAAAATTTTTCATAATTTCCCTTTTCCACAAAGAAGTAAAGGATGAAGTTCTCGCCGTTGATCAATACCTGTGAGATGGCTATGCATTCGACTTCATTAACCGTTGTTAGAGGCGGCTGAATGCATCTCTGCCCAACATTCGCGGTGGCCTACCTATCTATCGATGCTGCCATCTGTACAGACAGCTCTAGTATCACCTGGCCTACTCCGGAGAGATAGACGCCTTGGACGGCCTGTGCCGCCAGGTGAAGTCAAATGTGTTTTACTGAGCACCCCTGACCACTGTAGTAAGCTTTTCCGTATGTAACTTAAAATTGCTCAACTTTCAAGTTTGCATCATAAGAATCATAAGAGTACCGCTTAATTGAGCGCTATTATTTTTAAAATTATTTATCACCGTTGGTCTAGAAATGGTTGGTAAACCCGTGATTAGAGCCGAGACTTGAGACTCTAACGAATATGATGCTGTACACAAGGGTTTGTAAGCTCTTGAGCTGTGGGTTGTAGTGTAAAATGAGAGGGGTGAAATAGCGCGATTACAACGCGGAGAGTGCTTTTTGTTCTGTGTGGAACTTTATGATATTTCAATTTAATGTTCTATGTTCAGAGTTTCCATAAGCGCTGTCATCTGAACTGATGCGAGAGCTTTTCTAGGCCAATGAGGGTGAGATGAAGTGATTTTTATACTCCCGACATATATGAGTAGGAGAGCCTCGATATCGTATCGATGTAGTCCATCGTGATAAATCTTTTAAAAAACACTTGATATATTTATTAATGTGATCTTATAAACTGATCTTCTTAAGCTGACTCGAGGTTGGTACAGATTTTCGTTATCGTTGTCATTGTTTTTGATGTTATTGATCGATGGCTGACGTTTCGGCGACTTCGCCTCCCTCAGAGCCTGGACGTACTTTATGTTAGAATACTTTTTATTATTCGGTGGAAAAGAAGGCTAAAGTATTAATGAAGATCAAACTTTCAAATAGACGCCATATTGAACAGAAAGGCCACTCACCGTGATGTTACGTGCGGGACTGGCCCACACGTAGTTCACGTGGAGTCGCGAGCAAGACGCCTCGGGGTCAAAATATCATTTTGAAATAGGGCGCCAGGTCACGTGTGATAGTGAGGCATTCGTCCTTCCGGCTGGTTCATCTTTGGATTTTTGAAATTTTTCCAAAACGCCTCAAGAGTTTTGCGCGTTAATGTTTTTGATTCCTGCGCTAGGATCCGTACATTCACTTCAAAATCATCGCCGTTGTGCTTTTGCGCCCTATGTGAACCTAGAGAGTTGTTTAAACGGATTTTAGCTTTTCCATCTAGATGTTCTTTTATGCGCACACAAAGTGGTCCACCCGTTTCCCCAATATATTCCTCGCCGCATGCATTAATTACATGAGATCAAGTATATTACACCTAAACTTATGCAATCCCCGTCCCTCCCGTTGCGACAGATCGTGCAGTTTCTGAGTTGCACAAACGATCATAGAGGCGGTTTCGAACTAACTGGCGGCCTAGGGTATTGGGTGGGATGTCAATAATCGTTGCATAATTTTTAAGACCACTTTTTCTTAAGCACTTTTCAATGGCGTGACTTACTTCATTTGGTATCCCTTCATATCATATGACGGACAAAAATAAGGGAAACAAAGTTACACTGAAAATAAGAGAGTTGCTTCTGCCACAGAATGATGAATCCAGATAAAGAAAAAGTGTCACATAGAATACAACAATAAAGGTACAATGAGACTATCACATCAGAAGAAATAGATATGATATTTGGTATTATGGTTGATAATTGATATGTCCGAAATAGTCATGTATCAATTAGCTTTAAGGTGTCGATGATTATGGAGAGAATAGTACAACATAGGATAGATTGATTCTGCTAATATTTTCCAGTGCTTATGGAAAGCTCAAGTTGAAGACAACTATGTGAGCTAAAGCGAAAAAGTGAGGGTATGACAGTATTTGAGGAAGAATCCTCTATAACCACCCTAACTTCTCGACTTCTCGAGTCCTTTGCTTATAGAAAAGGCTACATCATTAACTATGTTCTGTGCTGTGTGAACGGCAAACGAGTCACTAGGTCTGCGAGCAACCTAAAACTAAACGTTGGTCGTTATGTGTTGATAGTGCCGTGATTTTATTTTGATTTCGTGTGACTTGTATTCCGTTAAAGTGTTTTTGATGCGAATGTCATCTGCCTATGAACTTCTGTATTGAAAATTTCGGACTAAATAAACGACTGATCCAGTGAATAGAATTCGAGCTATGCTACTCTTCAATTGGTGAGTAATTGAATAACATTCTTAGAAGAAGTGCTTTGATTCTATTTTTATATGTTCCGTGATTGGGCTGGGATATATTATTTTATAACGATCCTGTATTTTATACGTACTAAAGAATTCTTTGCGCCAACATTCTATATCCTCCCAACGCTTTACTGCCTCGTCGTGGATGGGAGGTGTTCCTGGATGTCGGACTACGAAATACAGTGGTGGTACTTATCCTCCGGGCAGGATATCCTATGCTGAGAAAGAGTCTAGCGTTTCCATCAGGAAGCCTAGCTAAGAGCCAGTACCAGGATCCACCACTGCCCTGGTATCAATGTGCTATGGTGGCAAATCTCCCTCACATCCACAAGGGCTCCGGCTGCTTGTGCTAGTTAAGACCTGGGGCAGACTTTAGCGAGGCCGAGCTCGGGTTTCTAGAGAACCACAATGGCTTAACCAGCAAATCTCCGAAAAAATGGAAGGTATGCTGAGGCCCTCACAGTCATTGACGACGGGCCATCCAAGTATCAAGTATCAAGTAGCATTCCATGTGGACTAATAGCTACTCTCTAGAAAGGTCTTTGGATGGAAACAGTTATCCAGTTCGTATTTTAAGCTCTATCTTGAATTCAACACAGCTCGTTTTTTAACCGTGCATTAATTTTTTCTGCATATACTGTCTAACTGCGGACACTACTTCACGGTGTATACATAAATAGGCGGCTCATTCCTTTGACGAGGGAAGTTGAAGCTCGGGTAGACTTTGTTTTGGCTCACCTCGGCACTCCAAGAAACCACAATGACTAAACCAGCAGAACTCCGAAAATGTGGAGATTATGTTGGGGTCCGCGATACCAGTGAAGGCGGGCCATGCATGCATCCCAGTAAGTATGTAAGATAGTTTGTAAGTATGTAAGTTGAGGTTGTTTCTCCTTTGCTAGTCGAACTAAAAAACCTGCAGGAATATCTACTTGTACGGAAAACCGTAATAATAGATGTAAGGGTGGATTTTGTAGTTGCTAGTCGAAAATAGGCCTTCGAGTCAGTTCTCGGCACCCAGTAATCACTAGCTTTTAGCAGAATGCTCGACTTCGTGAATAAATGCCACGCGGGACTTTTCGTAGTAGTCACACGGCAATACCTCAAACTTGGGTAATTAAACCTTTATATACATAAATGCAACAATAATAACATAATAGTAACTATAGAGAAGTAGTGGTAGAGGAATGAGACAAGTTAGAGCTCTGAGGTGCTAAGGCCTGTAGTGAAGTGAGGCTAACAATGAGGTAATAGCATTCAAACATTGTAATACCATTAACACAATATTAACAATAATAATGAGATTATAACGAAGTAGCCTTTGCTTAACCGTAAGCGATGCCGCGCCGCGTCTATTCGCGGCCGGCGCGGCGGCTGAGGGAGACAGTATGCTGGGGGCGGAGGGAGGAGACTGTATGCCGCGGAGATGGAGACAGTATGCTGAGGTGGTGAGGGTTACAGACTGTCCGTGTTTCGGCCAAGCTAAGATTTCAACATTATAGCGATGAGGAGCATTTTAGTTGATCGATGAGGACTGTAAGTTACATGAGTGTTGACGG
>UYYA01001186.1:0-19755 GCA_900624975.1 Angiostrongylus costaricensis | reverse complement strand
AGGAAATCGTAGGCCTCCAAACGACAACTCTAGCGATAGACGGGTCCCGTTTATCCTACCCTTCATCTCAAATGATATAAGTACAGCTATAAAACGCTGCTTAAGAAGGGCGGGCTTAGAGAATTCGGTGAGCGTAGTTGAAATACCACCGAGTAATCTTAAGCGCCAGCTAGTTCGTAACCGCCTATATGACCGTCTATGTGCAACTCAAAATTGCATAATTTGCCCCAGTGGTAGAGATGATTGCATGAGCTCGGGTATAGTTTATCTGATCTCCTGTAAGTCGTGCGGTGACGAATACATTGGCGAAACGGGCAGACCCCTGTGTCCGCATAAAAGAACACCTAGCCGGCAAACATAAACCAAATACCCCGCAAGGCACGCATAGAGCCCAGAGACATAACGGGGACGACTTCGAAGTATGTGTCACGATCCTCGCACACGAATCAAGAACACAGGCGCGAAAAACTCTCGAGGCACTCTGGATTAATTCCAGAAATCCGAAAATGAACCGCAGGGAAGAATGCCTCATTATCCCGCGTGATATAGGGCAGTATATAAAACTGCTTTTCTGATGTGAGGGGCACATTATACTTCCACGTGATTTCTGTGCGGTTGGTCTCTACGTGACATACTTAGTGGAAACCTCATAGAAAGCGGTGAGTGTGCAAAGCTGTGTTCAAAGTGATTGAAATCTTGGTTTGGGGTTTCTTTGTTTGGTTGTGGAGGCGTCTGGCCGAGTAGATTGCTATCAACTTGACCTTTCCAGGCGCTGAGGAAGGCGAAATCCGCCGAAACGTCAGCTTATTCGTGAATAGAGAATAATAACACCTCGCGTTTGCTCAACAAAAATACGAAGAACATGCAAAGTATTCGAAGACGACTGTAGAAGATGAATGCGTGGAAAACGAATCGAAAGCAGCAAGAAGTGCTACAATCCACACAGCACATGTGATGACGATTGACGTGAAATAAAACACAAAATACAGACTACTTAAGAGAAAGAAATGAGCGGAGGAAATATGTTGACGAACGAACTACGGAACAAAAAACAGAAAAGAAAAGTGGCGATTCTGCTTGTAAGAAGTAAACAAGTCAGACGAATCATATGGACCACATAAATTATTATGCCTGTTGAAAAATTGATTCACACAAGAAACATAAAGGGCAATTCATTCGACGTTAATTCGCCTTCTTCTCGATGACTTCCCTTCCTTCATATAACTTTTTTTATTATCATTTTTGCATACACTCGATAGCTTCGCCAAACCAGCTGCTGTAACGAATGTACTCTTGTATTCTATCCTCATAAAAAATGATAAAGCTCTCGGCGTTCATTAATCCCTGAGGTGTTGCCCTACCGATGTATCGAACCGGTGATGCTACCGCCCGCCCGGACAGGTCTGGTACCAATTTGCCTACCCGGAAGGGATGGAGGGGTTGGTGGGCCTGGGGATCGTCCCCATGTGTATTGCGAGGAGCCTACGACCACGACTCTACACGCACCCCCTGGCCTCATAATTTACTAGAAACTGTCGAATTAATTCCTTCATCAAGCCAACATAGACTGTTACCAATGAAAGACCATTGCTGGTGAAACACATCACAGAAGAGGAGGGTACAAAGCTTCCTTTGCTAACATAAACATATATATATATATTTATATATCAGTTCAACAGCGACTCATTGTCTCATCGAAAAAATGAGAAAGAAAATGAATATTGCCTATGACTATGCCATTCGACTTTCCTTTTACAATTCGAAGGTTGAAAACAGGGCACGTATTGGTTTTAATGCAGTCTGAAATCGGGGAAAAACGACGTATCGATACGAATGTGTTAAAGTAACATAAAAGAGCTGTACACGATGACAGATTTAAAACCATATTTATGAAGATGTCCAGTGTAAGAAGAGCTTTCTGCACGAGATTCTATCCAAACTTTGGTGTTATCATTACGACAGTTAGTTGGGGTCAATCTTTAACTATAGATGGCTTGATAAATTATGAACTAACTGTTTGATGCAAGTTATTTGAAGGAAAACCAGTTATACGTTGACGGATTTCTTCCAATATCAACAACAATACATCGAAACCCTACAAAACTGTAAAACAAGCCTAAACCTATTAACCTACAAAGGACACTTTACAGTAGAAAAGAGCAAAAAATCCAATACGTCAATATAAACCTGACAGCGATAGTCAAAGAAAGGCTGACCATCTAATAAAAGTATGCAACTTCCTAAATATGAACTGCTTTCCTAACACGTTCAAATCCACGCTATGTGAAAATATGGGATATTTCAATCATATAACAGCGTAAAAATTTCTTACTATTGACGTAGAAAACAAAGCATTTTGAGAATAGGAAAAGGATTATTACGAAGCCCTTTCTGAATATTCTGCCGGTCTATCGATGTTGATGTCATTTCCGTCCTCATTAAACATGTATCTATCGTAAATTTCGTTAAAAAGACCACCACATGAAACGACTGCCCTCAACTTTGTCGCTAATAGGTACGAGCCAGAAAGTTTGCGATGTAACGAATAGATCTCTTCGGGAGGTGATGTTAATCTGAAGTAGTTTATATATAGATAAGTATATATATACATACATATATGTGCACCTGTACATATACAACTACCCACCTGTGTTCTAACATGACAGGTATGAGCTTATGTATACGCTGTGTAACGCTCTGTCGAGAAAAGTCATATGGATGACTGCTTGTCAACGTCTCTCCCATAATCAAAACTGATTCTACATGAGCGCTTTCCATTGCAGATGACTCGTAACCAGTTAAAAAACCGATCTCTCGCGACATCCTTGAATCAAACAAAACATTCTGATCTGCAAAATAGGACGATCTTAAAGAGCTCGCACGGCCAATAATATAAATTAGTGAGGTTCTAGGCATAATTCTTATCACCGGACCAAGATTGGAAAAAGCGCCGCAAAAATAACCAATTTCACGCCTTCAGCCATGACCCTTGTGTTCATACGAGACAATTTGCAGTGAATTTGGTGCATTGTCCTTCCGGTTGTTTCCTTTCCACACACAAAAATTTCCTCCGGTTCCTTTTATATCAAACAATATCCTCTACATCATAGAAATATCAAATGTCGCCTAAGAAAGGTTACTCCCTACACCTACAATTTCAAGAAAAAAAAGACAGCTTTTGGCAAATTCGCGTGTTGTTTGATTTGAGTTCCTCACCAATTCCTTATCTTTTGTACCAACGGGAAATATTTAGCATGTTCCAGGTTTGAAAGGTACGAAGGACACTTTTTAATTTATTCTACATGACTAGTAATCAATTCTACTGTGCTTATCCCAGCATTTCTTGGGTTCGATTCGTTTTTCTTCGCACCATCGTCCACAATAGTCTTCTAACATTTCGCGTGTTGCTTCAGCTGCTGCTTGTAGATTTCGACTTCTTTATGAATTCGTAGAATCCCGGTTAAGTAAATCCTCTTTGCGATCTTGGGGATAGCTGCGCTAAGGCGTTCAGACGTAGATTGAAGGAGAGCGCTGGGACGGAAATGGAACAATGCCTTTTGCTTCCTCATGAGCGGCATCACTACCCACTGCGCTATCCCCACCCCCACTAAGCCGACTATGCTGCACAAATGCAAAACGTCACTACCATGAGGATTCCTTGGCTGCTGTGCACATAAAATAATACCACACGTCATTGCTAATGAAGCTCGATGTTTCTGTCAAGGGTGCCCCTGCGTGGTGAAAAACTAGGATGCCCAGATTCAAAGGAAAGTGGAGAGTGAAACTTTATATACTTACTCAATTATCTTCCGAGTGTCCCCATCTGACGCTGCTTTGATTAGTTTCATATAGCGGTCAACGAACTTCTTGTTGTATGAGCGAGATGCTCCAAAATCTAGCAAAACCATACGCGGACCACCTGAACAATAGCTAATATTGGAATGTATGTAGAAAATTATCATTTTCAACGTACCCGAAACTGGATGGACTCCCAAGAAGAAATTCGACCAATTCGGATCTGTTTGCATAAACCTCCAAACAAATATCTGACAAAGTATGACAGAAGTCAGTTAATAATGCCATAGTAAACAACGTATTAGCAAAGAAGAATTTGTCAATCAAAAAATACCTCACGAAGACACAATTCAATGAACTTTCCAGCAATGTAGTCGCGAACAACTTGCGGCTCATTCACGCATTTGTCAACAGATTCTCCGATAATGTGTTCAGCTGTTATGACGCGGTCCGTTGTAAGACACTCCACGACCCAGAAAAGAAAGATTACAGAGTGATGAACGTGAAACATCCAATCATATGATAAGCCAGTGTCTCAGTCAACTTTCAGCTTCAGCCAACAAGGGATAAAGCATTCAGTATTGATCGATCTGCGGGTACTACAGAGCAAATTTGTTGCCTTGTATGCGCCCCGCCTCAAATGATACAATAGAACTACATATTTGCAACACTGAGAATGTATGAATGCTGTTACACAAACCTCGGGTACATAGAAGTCTTCTGAATCAGCAAGAAGCTCACGGAACTTCTGCATAGCCCGAGCCTCTCTCATGTAGTCACATTCCTCAGCAAGCTCTTTACGTGCGACCTACACTAATAAAATGAGTAAGCATAGGCGAAGATATCTCCACCCACCTCCACGAACTTCTCCAAGAATAGTCCTTTAGGGAAAATACCTCCTACTGATAATATAGAAACAAGGTTATTAATATCCGAATCAATTCCTAAACAAGAGATCCGCTACACTTAGGAAAGTGAGATATTGAGATGCGAAAACAAGAAACAAGCGAAATTCAGAAAAACAAAACAAAACATATAACTTCTGCAACTCCAGGATACTGGATTTTCACGGCCACTTTTCGTCCATCTAACAGAACAGCTCGATGAACCTAAACGACTAAAACTGGTCTAAAACTAAGGAATGGTTCAATAAAAAAAGGATAAAGCTCTCGGCGTTGATCAATCCCTGAGGGATGTACCACGCATTCGACTTCATTAAGCCACGATAGAGGTGACTGAATGTATGACTGACCCACACAATGACTCGTGGTGACCTATCGATGTAACGAGCCAGTGCTACTATCCTCCTAGTCAAGTTTGGTTGCAGTTTGCCGATCCTGGAGGGATGCAGGGCTTAGTGGCCAGGGGCTCGGGGTCGATCCCACATGTGTGTTGCAAGGCACCTCCGACCACTACGCCACGCGCCCCCACATACTCTTCAGTACCATTACTATATAAAGAATAGATGTCCAAGTATACATATAATGCACCTGTCCTATAGAAGCCGCTGCAAATGGACGATCTTCGAATGAAGAGAAACGCGCTTTCCAATCTGCACCAAACGATGCAACCATTTGTTTCTCCACCTGAACACTCAATAGTTAGAATAATTATATCCATAAACGTGAAGAACGTAGATACCTGGCGTCTGGGCATGAAATCTGCACTTTGCCGAACTCGCTCGAATATTTCTAGAAGGTAAGCTGGAACAGTATCAGGATCTTGTATTGAAAACATCTGACCAAGTTTGAGAGCAGCTCCTCTTACCTGGATATCTCGTGCCGTAATAATGATAGAACAGAAATCCAAAACAGTTGCCAGATATCTAGGAATTGTAACTAGCCACAAACCCGACATAAAGTCTGGACGATGCGATCAGCGTTTGCGGAAGAAAGAAAAGGGTTTCGAGATAGTCCTTCGGCAAACTGTGAGCCACCAAACGACAATGTCCTACGAGTAACCTCAGCTGCAGCACCGCCAGCGAGCCCAACTGCCAATCTTCCGAATGATGCGAGCCTGAAAAAACAAACTGGCTTCTCAAAAAGTAGAGATGACGCAAAAACTAAGCACAAGATCCTAACGGTCTTTAAATAAAGCCATAAGGAATCGATACATACCGGCCGATTCTCGTTGATGGGACCCTGGTTTCTCTACTTTTCAACAATGCATCCGTAGTTTCACCATATCTGACACTATAATTGATTGGAAGCTTAGGTCTATAGACGACACTCGGCTTGACAAAAATCTTCTTCTCCGCCTCCATATCACCAACAGATTTCGCTGCATTTATAAGAAATTCCTTTTCTTCTGGCGTAAGACCATTGTCTAGTAATGCATCGGTTGTCGTCTTCGAGGTATTCTTCGAGTCCGTGGATTCTGAACCCTCAAAACGATCCTTGTCTTGTGCTATTGATCCAAGCCGTTGAAGACTGGGTAATGGGAGATTAGGTAACGAAAGCACTCCTTTTGAGACTAACTCAGCCACTTTTTTAAGCTCAGAGATTATGCTACTGCTGAAATCCCGTTGAGAAGCGCAGATTTTCTCACCAGTAGGTGATACAGTGTAGCCACCGTCTCCAGGAAAAACGCCCTGAGATGCTAGTTCTGCAAATGTTCGAATTCCAACAGCAACAGTGTTAGCCCGTTGTAGGATATCCCTAGTAGTTTCAACCAATTTTGTTGACGATGACGAGTTTTGGGGATCTAAGGGATCGATCACAGTCCCTCCCATAACTGCTTTACGTAGACACGCTTTATTGAAATCTTCTTCGAGTCTTCTACCTTCATAACCAAGCTGACTGCGGAAAATCAATTGCACTCCACGAAATATCGGTCCGATTTCATTACGGCACCACCTGAATGTGGATGTTGATGCGTTAACCGGCATCTGAAAATGGCTTTATCAATAGACAGAATATACACTTGTTTATTAATTGCAAACAATACATCGATGGAATCTGTCCGAATTGTCGCCGTTACTGGGCAACTGAAGGGCTGTTATCTAGGAAACTAACAAAAGGAGGGTGTATGCACTCGATGGAATCCAAAGTAGCCAAAAAACTTTAAACTAACTCTTTTTTTCTAGAAATAGGTGGACACAAGATACGGATATGCATAGGATATTACAAACGGTTCTTTCAAAACAATAGGTTGCAACCACCAACTAACGACGGTATAATAACGTGGAGTAATCACAATACAACTGGACATAATATTATTAGAGCACGTTTACTTAACTTGGTTTCCTTTTTAGAAGCCTTCTACGTTTTACGATCTGCGAATTTACGATCTCTACAATTTCACGATCTTCAGTACAGATACGAAGTTGATATGTTCCGAAAACCAGCAAAGAAGCGCCCACAAGTCCAGGTAAGATTCTGTGGTAGACGTCTCTTCGATGACTTTTTCTCCAGTTTCTTTAAAAACGGATATTGTGTAGATTTTATGTCTTAACCGCTTCTGCTTCTGTGTATGTTGGTGCTTTATATCAAGACTCTTGAATACCAACAGATGATTGACCCCCCTCAGGACCAACGTATGTTGCAGCATAAATTGGCAATCACTGACCTTGGGTACTGTTATAATTTATTATGAGAAAAAGACAAAGATTATGTACTGTCACTTCAGTCAGTGGCAATGGAATCAGGACAACACGTCTTTATTAAACGATGTACGTTATGGTTGTGATAGGATTGGAAGGCCTATCGTTATTTCAACTAAGGACGTGGTCACTGGTTGCTCTAATTGGCAAACAAAAAGTGTATTTCCCAACCTATTCACTATTTATTTAAATGGAAAAATTCAAAGCTGCGTTCCCACATATTCTTCACCACTTCCGTCGTTGCATTTTACTGCCTTCTCTTCCACTCTTTTCCTGTAAATTTGTATCTTTTCCTCGATATTCGTATACCTTACAGGTTGGCTTCCATCAATGTGTTTTTACCAATCACTTTCGTAAGTTTCCTTCTCCTTATTGCTTTCTGTCCTGCTCTGTTTTTGACACAGTAGGGGATAGCCAGGCCATGTAGAGAAATTCGTTGCCCTTTTTCGAAAACGTCAAGCATGTGCCTTGCACATCCCGTTCTCCATCGTACTGTTTTTGTCCATTTTATGAAACTAATTTGACTCGAATGCGATTTTTTAATACAAAGCGACTGATCAGAATCAGCTGCAGTCAAGGATGCTTATAAATTGGCTTTCATCTAAGCACGGTGGGAATGGTTAGTATGTTGACTTGTTTAAATTGTTGAGCTTAGACAAGCTTGATAAAATGTTTCTATTCGGCTAGTATTTCGATGTCTTCGTCTCCATCAGAGCCGATGATCCGTGGTCAGTATGTTAGTTTATTGCTATGCTTGTACCATATTGGTAAAAGAAAGTCTTTGTTGTAGCTGTTTTTTGTCTGTATCGCCATCTTCAGAGCCTCATTGATTAGAGCGGTGTGCACAGCACATTAATTTCGTTCATTTTCTGCGATACGTGAGGAGTTTTTGGAGTCGCACCGAATTGAATCGCGTGAGGCGGAACACCGCAGGACTGTGAACGTATGAGAGGGACAGTGACATCCCCAAAAGGCAAACCGCAATAAGAACTTTTTGTCAATGTCGTGTAAGGAAACGGGTAAAAATTTGGCTCACTCTCACATCTTTTCGGTCGCATGTATGTTCTGGTTTTGTTCATCAGCATCTCTGTTAGTTCCGTTGTGCTTCAACCTTCATCCACTTAGATCGTCGTGTTGAATCGCAGGATGTCTTGTCTCCTCCACTCATTGATATGTTGAGTGTTGGTTAAGAGTGATTATTTCTGACATCCATAAATACACATGCTACGGCACCCCCAAGTATGCACTACAAGCAGCCACCGTCGTTTTTTGAATGAGACGAAGACTTGCTAACATGCAACAAAGGTTACCTCAAGACGGCAAGGATTCTTACAGTTTGTTGGCAAGCCTATCAAGGATGGTGAATAAGCCGAATCCCTATGTTGTAAACTTGTTGCTGTTGTTGTTGACTTTGTTCATAGCTGACGTTTCGGGGACTTCGCCTTCCTCAGTGCTTTGTCGTTGGAGCACCCGTGTGTTTTTCTCGAGCGATGTTGTAAACTTAATTCTGAGCGGAAATATTGAAGACATTCAATGAATAGTACTTGCTATACTTCTATGTATATCAATGGAGAAGTAATACAGTCGTACTTTTGAACAACTTTTAAGCAATTTACTTGAATTCTTCCTTTAATTATGTATCTTTTTCATTCATATAGGCTCGTCAGCGGGACAATGAGAGTTTGTTTGACGATGGTGATGTGGAAATCGTTAAGGGCCTTAAACGACGAAAGCGTACTAATCCTCTTCAGCAATCTGTGAGTTTTACTGCTTTGACAAATTGTGTGGATGCGATGTCTGTGTTGTTAACGTTGAAGTTTTCTACATTATCTGTCGAACCTTCTGTTATATGTAATAGAGATAACTTTAGACAGTGAAAGATTTAAAAACAGCAGACGCCACAGAAGGCACATCGAGTGATTCCGGCGAGGAAATCGGCGGTGTTGTTGTGGAACACTCTTTCGCTGCTAGTGGAAGTTCTGCTCCGCTAGGGCCAAGTGACCAAGGTTAGTCGATTTAAAATATTTTTAGTATTGCATATGTTTTATGCCAGACTTTTCAGGAGCTACTGCTACTCTAGACATTGACACTGAACATGAAGCAGATGCCCAGGCACAATTTGAGCGTGTACAACAACAGATCAAGGAGGGTCTCGTCAAGGTGTGCTCGTTTCTTAATCTCAAAAAACTACTAAGTTTAAAGAATAGACATTCAAAATTTGTTTTGATACATGAGGCTCGGTACTGATTTTTCGGTAGTTTCCGATGATTTTTTCGATCATTGAAGTACTCTACAGGGTAAGAACCTTAAGAACTCATGCAGAGGATTTCTCCTGTCGTCTCAATGAAATATATAATCCTGAAATGAAATATATAATCTTCACAAAATATGGGGTTTAACACGACGTTCAATCTTTGAATAGATGAAGACTGGATTTCTTTAAACCTTAATTCGAGCACAGCAGCCACAAATCTTGCTTAGTAACTTTGTTACTTTAAATTCGAACTGCAGCAACAAAGAGAAAAAAGAAATTAATTTGTGGGCTCTAATTTCTTGATTTCCGACATATATGTCTATATGTACACAAAAGTATAGATGTATGTACATATCATTTATTTTGCATGACCCGTCTTCACATCAGCTATGCGGAATCTCAGCACTTCTTACATTCCATTCGTTTATTCGCATCCATCATCCACCAAGGTCTTCGCACTTTTGTGTTTGGGTTGTGCTGTTTAGATTATTCGTTATAAATGTCTCAATGCAGGTCGATGTGGTTTTTCCTGAAAGTCCTGGGATACCCGTGCTGAAGCACTCCCACCTGGATAGCAGAGGGAATCGATCCCAGACAAGTCTGGTTCAATCTCACGGTGGGAACTTGTTATTCGTGTCTCTTCACCGAAAGCAGGAAAAGTGTTATTGTCTACTCGCGATGATCTTGACGACATTACTTCACGTTTTTTACTTTTTTGGACTACCTATAGAGTTCTTGGTAGTTACTATAGATGAGGATTCTTCTATGCTGACTTTCTGGAAATGACGTAAATGACCTTCGATTGGATCTGTTACTCTGTTTTCAGCTTTAGTATGAAACATGTCAGCGAATTGTTTTTGAGTTGAGAATAGCTTATTCGATACAGATTTGGAGACGTTTCGATATCGTATCATAGTCTTTATTCCTCTCATGTTCATGCCAGTCATAGCAGGACTTTAGTGAGGATGAACTCGATGTGCTTCGCTTGTTTTCTTATTTTCTTTAGTATGATCACTGGATCTTTTTTCCTACTTTGTGGCCAAGGCGTAATTGGATGTAGTCAATGTCAGTGTGAATTACACAGTTTAAGGATTGCAGAGTGGACGACCTTTTTTAATGGAGAAATCTTTCCCATGAATACACGGAGAGAATAGTCCATCGATCTTATTTCCACTGCGTTACCGAATATTCTGATCCTGCATTCCTGATTTTGTGCGCTGCCTCTACCTTTGCATTCAAGTTACACAGGTGGGATTTGTAGAACTACTCGTTACGGTTGGATGCCTTCCTATCCTAATAAATCGTCTCGATTTTTACAACGTCAGCCACCAGTGTTAGTGATTACCAGTTAATGATACTGGTTTTGTTTTCATGAACGTATAGAATAGTAAAGTGAGAGACAGAATTTCATGGGAATGAACGGGTGATGGGTGTACGACGAAGTCCTACTATCAACATTACGTCATGGAACTTCCTCATCTACGATGGCAATGATTTCATCATGAATTTGCCGAGAGCTAGGGTTTCCATCCATCGTTTCTTGAACAACGGTCATATCTACTAGTATCTTGTCTATGTCATTTAGAAGAATATGAACGGTCATATACAAAGTGGTTTCCAAACTGTGCGTTGTACATGCAGAAAGTTGCAGCCAAGTTGGCGTCTCGTGGTGCATCGTTGCCTTCTAAATCCATTGAAGTCTTCTGTTTGGGCATATTGAATAGTATTTGTTCTTTTGTTCCTGGAATACTGAGGTAATCATGGTAGGACGTCCCACGGTTTTAACCATATCGTTGGCCGTTGGGGTAAACGGACGATGTCCCTGAGTTATTTATGTGCTAAACACTTGCTTATTGTTTCTGTTTAAAAAAATGCTAATAATGCTTATAAATTCAGTTAAACTAGAGTACCATAGAGTAAGATAAAGAGAAAACCCAGTTATTCGTTTGTTCACTCTTTTTAGTTTTCCTTGATTTTAGGATGGGAAAGTCCTCTATAAGGGTCAAGCAATGTACGGGGCAAAAGAGGCGAAGGATACTGTAAAAGGGAATGCCAGCAGTGGAATGAATCGCATTGGTAGGAGAAGATCGCAACAGTTTATTGAACTACTCTACTAAATATGCTGGACATAGAAATTACCTTCCGCCTTGTTCAGGGCCGATTCGTGCGCCTCAATTTCTGCGTCAGACTGTGCGTTGGGACTATGCGCCTGATATTTGCAAAGATTACAAGGAAACCGGTTTCTGTACTTTCGGAGGTAAGCTTCTAATTGTTCCTCTTTCGAGTTATCGTTAAGTTTTGCTTCTCAATCTTACTATCTTCAATGTTTTCATTTTCTTTCAGATTCTTGCAAGTTTTTACACGATCGTTCTGATTATAAGCATGGGTGGGAGATTGAACGTGACTATGCATCTGGAAGATTAAACAAGGTTGCTATTGTCCTCAGAAATCTGTTTTTGTGGCAGAAAACCGCATTTATTGTGACAGTCGAGCCTGAAAACGTAAATGATTCGCCCTGGAATTAGGCTCGACTACAATATTGGATTACTTTACGGGATGCGATAATACTTCTAAGTAACAATAACGTTATTTAAAGGTAGACGAGACTAACTACGAGATAAATGAGGAAGAGGATGAATTTCCCGAAGAATGCTACATTTGTGGGAAGCCGTTTACATCGCCAGTAGTTACCAGGTTTTTGTAAATTTAAATAATAGTATATGAAAAAGAGTGTACCATGTGTTATAGGTATTCCTTTAGAACAAGTTTTTGGTATGTTCATATTTAGGTGTAAGCATTACTTCTGTGAGACTTGTGCGCTGAATTCGTTCAGGAAATCGAAACGATGTCAGGTTTGCGGAGAAAATACAGGAGGAGTGTTCAATGTTGCTAAAGGTGAGCTGAGCAGTTCACTTAACTTTTTAAACAATGTTGTTAGCATATTAACGATGATACATCCCAATGTTGGTATGCATCTTCTTTCTTGACACCAGAGCGTTTTCACTTCGGTTGTTGATTTTTCCACAGAAACTTTTTTATTTCCACTAATAAAGGCATACTGTGAACACTGAGCACCTCTGTTGTGTACTATTATTGCACATACGCAAATCTCAATAGTTTACTACTTTCTGATAGCGAAAGGGTGCCCCTATTTGTGAACCTCAGTGTTCAAGCACATCAGACACGTCTTTCCACTACTTTTCACCTGCCTCACCAACAGCAGTCTTCTGTTTGGCCAACAACTCCTTCGGTAGAGTATTATTTCCACATTTTTGAGTATAAAATTGGGTGTTTCTTGTATCACGTCTCAACACATTTCCACTCCAATAGCTTATTTTCCCGCATAGATTTTTTTTGTATTGCATTTTTCGCATTACACCTAATACAACACCTGTGTTGATAAACTAAGACGATCAAATGCGAAAAATGCAACAAAAAAATATCTGCGCGGAAAAATAAGCTATTGGAATGGAAATGTGTTGAGACCGATGCATATCGTTCACTCTGTTCCAAGACCAATGAGTTGAGTGTGTTAAGAACAGGACATGCGTTCCTTGCATCAGAACACGAAAATAATGCAAACGGGGCATTCATCGTACATGGAGTAGATGCAAATTTTTTGCAAGACAAGAAAGATAAATTTTAACCATTATGTTATTTCTTGTCCTTGCAGATCTCATTGCGAAGCTCGCAGGTACGACAAAAACTAGAAAGGTAACAGATTCGGATTGCGAGACTTCTGATGTAGAAGAAGCGTCATGTAGTAAGGATGTGAAAGAAGAAGTTATCGCTGCAGACGATGGTAATCCTCAGGAAATCAAGCAGGAATTTTGCGAGCAGGGCGAAGATCATGAGGAAGGGACCGAAATTAAGATGGAAAATATAGAAGAAGATGAAATTGGAGGTGTTGGTGATAGCGAAAGTGAGGAGCATTCCGATTCTCAAGAAGACACTGATAGTTGATGACAGGAGATGCACATACCTCCATTTTCACCTTCGTAATTCCTTAAAACTGAAAAGCTGTTGATCTGTTTGCCTTCTTTTCCTTGATCAGTTTTGAGAGCACATTGTGCGTTTTTTCCCAAGGTTTTCTCATTGAAATGTAGTATTAACATTGTTCAGGAGGCGATTCCTAGCAGCTTTGTGTTTATGATTTTCATTCATCCACGTTCTACTTGCATTGTGGTTGACATCGGCATTGTTGCTGTTTTATTTAATATCAGAACATAATGAAAACTGTTTGAGGTTTATGAGACAAAAGCTGCGGATGTTAGGTATCAACGAAATCGAATAAGCTGTAACGCATACGTCCCAACGGTTTATCGCCTCCTCATCGTGGCTGGGAGGTGTTCCTGGGTGTCGGACTGCGATGTGCAGCGGGATGATTCGTCCCTCCGGCAGAGTTTCCTAAGCTGAGAAGGATTCTGGCATTTCCATCAGGAAGCCTAGTTAAGAGTAAACCAACACTGAAATCCACCACCGTCTTTGTGTCAAAGTCGCATAGTGGCAAATCTCGCTCTGATCCACAAGGGCTGCGACTGCCTGTGGTGGTGAAGACCTGGGGCAGATTTTGGCCAGGCTGACTTCGGGATTCCAGGGAACCAGAATAGCTTAGCCAGCAAATTTCGGGAAAATGGTGGTTCCGTTAGTGCCCGCACGACCAGTAAAGATGGGCCGTTCAAGTACCAATAAGTCAGCATAACGCATAACTGCTTCTGCCAGCTTAGATCAGATAAGGCTCGTGCGTGCTCGGAAATCGGTTGCATCTCTGAACTATAAAATAAACTTATTTCAGGTGGTTCATGAATATAGGTGTTTCAACTGTTCAGTATATTTCTTTAATTTATTCAGCTTACGCGAGGTTGCTAGAAACTTTATTCGGCTGTTGTTTCGACACTTCACTTCTACAGAGCCGTAGTGATACGAGTCAATAGTCCACAGCTGCTCGTCCTTACAATGTGTGCCACCGTTGTCATATCAATTCAAGTCTTGTTGAGTAGATCATCGCTCATGTGAAGTGATATCACTCAGTAGTTTTCTTTTACACAGGACGGTTGTTGATTGCCTGATTGTCCGTTAACAGAAATTTATTTTTCTTCGGACAATCCATCCTGCAGCAGTGCTAAATTAGCTCGCACACAGCAAAGTAATAACTTTCTGAACTAACTTTCGCTTAACTTAGGCTGAATAATCAATGTATTTCTTTGGAATGTATTCAGATTTTGTTTTCTAACAACTTGTGTAAGCTGAACAATCAGTCCAACGAAGTATACCAATTGTCCATCCCGACTTTAAGTGAAAATCAGTTCAGAAAAGTATATCGAAAACGGTAGTGAATTTTACAGCTAGAATATAAACCACTGGAGGCTTTCCAGATCTTTTCAACAAGTTGTTTTCCGTACTCGACCAAAGGTTGTTTCAAACCCACACGTGGCCTTTTGGAGTCCACAAGGCTCATGTTTCAGTCGCCGAGTTGAATGCGATGATATCAAGCTTGTGCTGCGAAGGTGATGAACGCTAACCAGATAGTTCTCCAATTGCACAGATCAGCTGGTATTTATCTTGGGCGTTTAATGAACATGGTAAACAACATGAAAGAGGAATCAAAGAAGCCACCGACCAACTAAAGGAAATCCGCACTCACTTTTTTGGTTCAACAGTACTCCAAACGCTCTGTTATGTAGCTGAGACCTGGGCTGAAACTTCAACCACTTCAAGAATAAGGCGCACTACTCGTTGAGTGCTTGAAAGATGTCTTCTGAAATCTAACCGGCACACATAATGTCTAGACGGGTCGCGAAGCTACGATCTTCGGAATTCACTTCATTTTCGAAAGGCAAGAGGACACACATCGATGGTGAAACATAGTTGGACCGGTCATATAATGAGAAGAACAGGTCACAAACAGACGAAAAGAACTGTAGAGTGGACTTCACAAGGATGCATGCGTCCCCTGGGACGGCTATCTAAACGCTGGGCAGACGTTCTCGTAACCAAAGTCAAACAGCTGTACTTGTAACTGCAGTTGTTTTACAAATCATGGTATGAGACTCAACTCACCACCATGCTCGAATGAAACCACAACCACGAAGGACAACTGCGAAAGAACGAAACCAGTGGAAAATGTACTGATATCCGTACGACTCGTGAAAACGAACTGACCAAATATACACATAGGTGAGTTATTCTGTCCTTGCTGGTTTACTCTTGGATACTTGGATAGTTGAACGGCCCGTCTTCATTGGTTATGCGGGAGTCAGCACAATTTCCATGCGTCTCCCGTTCAGTCGTCGTTCATGGTGGTGGTGTTCTTCGAGCATGATGACGTCTGCGAAGGTTATTGCTAATACCTAAAATCGTTTTCATCTGCGAATTCAGGTGGTTGACGCTAGCCACGAACACTTCCGCCTATCGTGTGGGTGGTTTTCCAAGACGATGTTTGTATTCTGTTGGACGCCACTCCACTGCTCTTTTCGTTCAACTGCCATCTGTTCTTGTTACTATGTGACTCACCCATCTGTGTTTCGCTACCCATGTGTATTCTCCTGGATCCGGGTGGGGTAGGCTTCGAAGACTTGAACTGCGCATTCCGGCTAAACGTTGTGAGTGACGCTGAAATTTCTGAAGATATCGTTCAAGCGCTCTGTGGATGGTGTGCACTTTTCTTGACATCGTCGAAATCTGCGGAACCTACCTCTCTTAGCCACAGAGCGTTGGAAGAACTGCTGAATCAAAAATGTGAGCCCGGAGTCTTGAATCCATTAGTTAATCGGTGGTTTCTCTCAGAGGCCCGAATGTGACCACTGCTGCTCCACTTCCTATTTCTAATTCCTCATGTTGTTCTGCATGTTCACTGAACGTCAGAGTACAAGTACGAGGTGGTTTCTGTAATGAGAGAACCATCCAGCTCGATTTCTTTCTTCACTTTTGCACCATTGGTTCCTTTCGAACTGGGTCTTCGTCCTATTTATGTGCGATCTAATCTTTTCTTTTCCCGTCCGTTTAATCAAATGAGCTTCGTCTCTGCTTCACTGATACTACTCTAAAAGAGAACGATGTCATCTGCGAAAAAAAGGCGATAGGAATTTTCTGCCAGTGCATATGCGCTTTTTGTTCCATTCGAGTGACTTCAACATCAACTGCAGTACGTCAGGAAACAGCCTTAGCCAGATGATGTCGCATTCACAAACCATTTTTGCTATAGGTGTGGTAAGGATTGGATGGAAAAACTGTTTTCGCGCTGTAGTTCTGGTAACAGTCAGCTCTTCTTCGAATATAGGACAAGTGCTCTCCTTGATCGACGAGCACTGCATGCTTGACAAAGGTTAGGACGAAATGCAGATAGTATTCCCAGTGTGTATTCTTTCTTGATAAGTTTGCACGAGGTTGATAAATATATTTATTTTCGGCTAACGTTTAGACGTCTTCGTCTTCCTCAGAGCCGGTGATCCGAGTCGATGGTCCATGCTTGTTGTTCGCCTCGACGTTGCGTCTTCGCCTTCGTGTCGAGCCAGATATTCCTCAGTGATTCAGTGATGCACGATGTGCGCAATGATGTATGTCCGGAAGAAATACAAGTCGTTACCACCGGACATTGTCATTATATATCCACCATCAGCATCGTGTATAAAAGGGCATCACTGAGTGAGGATGCCTCATTCGAGAAGATGGCTCACTGAGGAAGATCTGGCTCGACACGAAGGCGAAGACGCAACGTCGAGGCGAACAACAAGCATGGACCATCGACTCGGATCACCGGCTCTGAGGAAGACGAAGACGTCGAAACGTTAGCCGAAAATAAATATATTTATCAACCTCGTGCAAGCTTATCAAGAAAGAATACATATTGATTAGTCACGCCGAGGTTTAGGGAAGGTCGGTTTCGAAGTATTCCCAGTATTCTACGACGCGTGGCACGCTTCACCATAATCTATGTCGAAATCCCTCTTGCTCAAATTTTTGCACCTCATCTAAGCTCTTCCGTATGTACAAAACGATAATCCTCGTGAACAGCTTGTGAGTACATTCAACAAGCATACTGGACTGTAGTTACGAAAATAGCGCAGTGGTTAGTGATGCCGTAGCTCAAGAAGCAAAAGCACTACTTCGACCCTCGCCCCAACGCTTACCTCCATTTCACGTGGGATGCCTTAGCCCGCTTCTCTCCGACATAGGAAGAAAAATTGACCCTACTAGCGTTCTACGATATTGGTTAAGAAAATGAAACTTTCAAGCAGCAGCTGGAACAACATGCAAAGTAACTCCCACGACCGACTTTCTATTACCCTCAGCACTGATCAAGTAATTCTTCGTATTTTTGTTGAGCAAACGCGAGGTGTTATTATTCTTTATTCACGAATAAGCTGACGTTTCGGCGGATTTCGCCTTCCTCAGAGTCTAGAAAGGTCAAGTTGATAGCAATCTACTCGCCAGACGCCTCCATAACCAAACAAAGAAACCCCAAACCAAGATTTCAATCACACAACACAGCTTTGCACACTCACCGCTTTCTATGAGGTTTCCACTAAGTATGTCACGTAGAGACCAACCGCACAGAAATCACAGGAAGCCCAATGCCCCTCCCATCAGAATAGCAGTCTTATACACTGCCCTATATCACGCGTGATAATGAGGCATTCTTCCCTGCGGTTCATTTTTGGATTTTTTTTTTGGAATTAATCCAGAATGCCTCGAGAGTTTTTCGCGCCGGGCCGACAAAACCAGATGTTCGCTAAGTGGAAGTGCGAGACGAAGGAAAACTTTTGTGCTAAATATTTGGAGGACCGCCTCTGCAGGAGAATAGTGGGCAGGTCAGTGTTGATTTGCAACTCTATTAGGTCTAATGCTATACTTTACTTTGCGGAGAAAATTCGAAAACCTTTTGAGTAGATCACATAACACAGCTTCAATAGAGCACAAAAATATCGCTAAAGAACATCAAACAGATCACGTTAGGATAGGTAATGTGCAAGAAAATTCAAGGCTAACCGTGTTAGGAGGCATAACTCTCCCTGACGGTGCGCGCTCGTTATTAGAATTGGGGCCGAGTTTCTCATCATCTGAACCTATTTCTAAGATAACCTTGCGTAGGATCCCATGTGGTTTACATGAACTTCAAGATAGACTCCGCAAAAAAGCTAGAGATGAAGCGCTAAATAGGTGCGAACAACACCAAGTGGGGGCCCTACCAATGGCACCATTTCCCCCGACGTTCTTTAGACAACAAGAGCCCAATAATGAAGTTGATGTTAAATTTCGGATGTTTGCGAATGAAACTCTCAAAGTCCTTAATCACTATCGCGCGAAAAGATACAGCTCAAACCTCACTCCAGTGCAAAGACGTGGTATGCGAGAGGTACGAGAGCTGATAAGGTTGAAAACCATAAGACTATCCGTTAGTGATAAGGGTGGAGAGTTTGTCGTGATTCCTCATCAGTTAGATGTGGAGGTAACGAAAAAGCATCTTGAAGATGCTTCGCTTTATCGCCCATCATCTGAGAGGGAATTTAAAAGAAAATACCGAAAATTGAACCACGAATAGGCCAAAATGGCAAGGGCTGTTGGTTTAAAACCATCAGTTATCTCTCAGCTTAAAGGTGACTTACCAACATGCCCCGTCTTGTACTTGCTTATAAAAACTCATAAGTTAGTATCCAGCGATGATCTTGCGTCTACCGATCCATCATTATCTAAGGCTAAACTTTTCATTAGCTGCGTGGACGGGCCAATGGATAGAATAACATGATTAACAACCCTTATATTTATTCACTTGTTGAAGTACATTTCAGGCCATCTAACGAACATCCAAATGTTTCTGGATCGTCTACGTTCTGCACAGCCCAGCAGCGGGTACGTGATGGAGTCCTTCGACGTTACCGCCCTTTATACAAACCTGTCGAATGACTCCGCAATGCAAGCCATATTCGAACTCCTTATGCAACACGAAGGAGAAATAAATATTTATGACTTCAAGATAGAGCAGTTGATGGCGCTCTTAAAAGAATGCTTGAGTTGCTCAATCTTCTGATGGTCCGGAAAGTACTACGCTGAAATAAGAGGGTTGGCAATGGGACAACGACTGGCTCCAAGCCTTGCCATTGCATTT
>UYYA01001185.1:0-19790 GCA_900624975.1 Angiostrongylus costaricensis | reverse complement strand
TATCTCAGCAACATTGTGGTTGTATTTCGCTTAGTAACCTGCCATGAAAATTATAGAAGGCAGAAAACAAAACGTTAAAAGAAACGAAAATCTCGCTAGTTTACTTTAAAGTGTTTTAGAACTCGAAAACTCTAATACACTAATAATGGACTTAAACATAATCTAGCATTAGTGGTATTGAACTCACCTGTAAAATAAAATGTTGGAACTGACGGGTCCCATAGCGATTGAATTTCTCCGGATAGGCAAATAGCGCCATTCAAAGTACCAAAAAGGCAGCACAAAAATAAAGTTAACTGAATAAAATTACAGTAATCTAAGAATCGGCCCGCTAGTTATTGAAAATATTAAATAAATAAAAGCAATTCAACATGGCAGTTTCTGAATTGTCGTACCGTTGTTTTCTTGTAGTCGAATACAAAATCCATCTTCTTGGGAAAAATCACTGCGATGAACCGATTTACAGAGAGGATGAGTATTATTGGATATTCGACGGCGTAGGATGCTTGGAAAGCCGCACCCAATAACTGAACCGCTTCTATTAAAAGAGAGAAATCTAGTAACAGATCCTATTCCAAAAGCTATTTGGCGTTTTTTGTGCTTTCGCTTATCTTAACTTTGATACTTAGACTGCCCGTCTTCACTGGTTGTGCGGGCCTAAGCATAATCTCTATTTTTTCGCATTTACCGGTTCTGCCATTGTGGCTCTCTGGAGTTTCGATGTCAGCTTGGCTATAGTCTGCCTCAGGTTGACACCACCACAAGCATTAGCCGCCTTGTGGATCAGAGGGAGATTTTCCACCATGCGACCAGTTTCATACCAGGACGGTGGTGGATCCTTGTATTGGTTTACTTTAAACTAGGGTTTCCGATGGTAGTGCCGGAATCCTTCTCACCTTGGGATGGCCTACCGGGGAATAAATTGCTTAGCTGTGCATTGCAGCTCGATACTCAGGTACACCTGCCAGCCATGATGAGGCGGTAAACCGTTAGCAGGCCTTCACTTATCAATTTTTGAAACTACTGGAAAAATGAAGGTGGAATAAAACGCGCACTCAATTTTTTCTACGAGAAAATCTTACTACTGACAGCTATCAAATGAGATACACGCACAAAAGAGTCATGAACGTTTTCCCACTGAACTTAGACCTTCAATTATTAAATTCGACTTCAAAAAATGTAAAAAGAGATTAAACTGTGCATAGTTTTTCTATGATCTAGGTGCAGGAAATCTTGTCGCGTATTTAGAATGGTGTACAGCAGCAGAAGCTTACCATATTCGTCATTGGATGAATAACGGGAGTGCGGAAAGTGACAGCCACAGCAGCAACTTGAACTCCACAAGTCACTGTGTCAGCAGCTGAACCAAAGAAAATGAGACGATAGGCGGAATGAATCCATAGCGAATTGGATCGTCGAATAACCTGCAGATAGTGTAATGCACGGTGGAAAGTTTCATGAAGATTTTATTGGGATAATGGTGGAAAGCGATCCTGTTATTTACAAGCACGTGTAGAATGAGTTTTATAATTATTTGATGTCGTTGTTAAAAAGATTTACAAACATAGGCAGCAATTAGCATTTCCTTACCAGCATCATCTGCAAATTCAATAGTAAGAGAGTTGAGCCCAAGAATATATAGAAGACGAAAAAAAAGTCGTGAAATGGGTACTCGTACTCGTCCACTTTTCCTAAAATGGAATGCCTTACTTCAATGTTTTCTACAGGTACGTCAGCACATTGCGCTCTGACAAAATAACATCAGAAATGCTTGTAAGAAAGTGAAGCAATGGATTTTCCTTCTTGTAGAAAGAAAAATTACAAACAATTCTGCGTCAGTGCTCGGAGGCGCCCTGCAACACACATGTGGAATTGGTCTTCCACCCATGACCCACCAAGGCTTCCATCTCTCCGGGGTTGGCAAACTGCTACCAGACTTGTTTGGGATGATAGCAGCACTTAATCGATTATCGGTAGGCCTCTGCGAGTCATCGTAAAGACTAGATATGCATTCAATCACCTTCGAACGATGCTTAATGAAATCAAATGCATGACGGATCCATCAGAGATTGATCAACACCAAGAGCTTTTTTTTAGTGGTGCGTAGATATTAGCAAAACTTGGACTCCAGGCTAGATTGTACCACGATTACCCTTTACAGTGGTTCGCGTGTTAAACACTGCATCCTGAGGTCCTTGTCTTGCATTTTTTTAGCTATAGTTTTCTACCTAACGGCGCCGTCAACAATCCACCCATCAAACACCCCATTATTATTCTGAATGTCAATTTTTTTCGTCATTTTTTTAGTTTTCTTGTGTTTTTGTCGATTTTTTGAAGATAGCAGAAGCATTTCTCTGCTAATGAAATTTGCCGATTTTCACCTTTTTCGTAGTTATAGACTCGGACAATACGTTGTAACTAACATTCCTATTGGCCGCTATATGACTTCTATTTGACCTGTTTTCTCGCTTTTTTCCAAAACGAGAGCCACTCCGCCATGGCACACCAGAAATGATTTCCTATAACGGAAACTTAATGCGCAGCTGAATATGCGGCTGCAGGTCTTCTAAAGAAACATTTACCAAGTTTTTAGTCTCTAGATTGCAATAGTCAAACCAAGAAACATATGCGATGAATTTATAGGTTGAAAGAGAGAAAGAAAGTGTCTCAATAAAAGCTTCTCATTGGCAACACCATTTCATTAAGTGGGAGAAAATGATTTGGTTTTAGTCTTTGGTAACAAAGTGATTATTAAGCCACACCCCTATCTATGACTTAGTAATAAGCAGCTGTCACACCATTATGTATGCACGAATCGAGTCCTAAGCGAAGGATAGCACATGACGTGCTAACCTGCTCTTGGTGATGCAGTTCTAACACAAATAGTTTTAGCGATGTTTGATGATATCTGGGACTATAAGTCTGGCAAATGTGGTGGATGAGGCAGAGTTCCGAAATCTAGCCCGACCATGTCGATTGTAGGACACAATACCGTATGTTATCATACATATGAATTGGTGGCTTTTGTTGACCACTACTGAGCGCAACCGCTGATGTTTCCAGTGTATTTGGTTCACTTGCGAGACGTACTTCTCCGGTGAAGTTTTTCCATCCGGGTCAAGGATATTGTGATTGATTAAACCAACTGCAGAGCAATAAACGGTCATCACGCACTTCATTTGGTGCGGTTTCTGTTTCGGAAATAGCTGCGAAGATTTATTGCGGCACCACTGAACCTAATCGTCGCTTTTCATCGTGGAGGATACATTACTGATTGCGAACCACAAAGCGGTCGAGAAACGAGTTATTCCAATTATAGAAGAAGCACCGATGATGCATAAGAACGGTGAATCTTTTCTTGACTGCCATTCAATTTGTGCGGCACTCACAAGTTGACCTTTGTCGAGTTCACAATTTCCTTAAAAAGTTCGAAAACAGTTGAGATTTAACTCGTATGAAGTGCTGAGATATCTGCAAAACTCCGGACCACAGGTGTATGCAGTGGAGAACGAACACGCGCTGTTGTCCTTACCGGAGAGGGTCTGACCCCGGATGGTGTAGTGGTGAAGTGCGCTGCTCCCCGGTAAGGACAACAGCCCGTGTTCGTTCTCCACGGCATACACCTGTGGTCCGGAGTTTTGCAGATATCTCAGCACTTCATACGAGTTATATTTCACAACATACCCTGCCATTAAGAAGAAAAAGGCAGTAAATAAAAGAGTTAAGACAGTTGAGATTCTTACGAAGAGTTCCTCTGCAAGTTCCCGAACAGCTCTACGTGTGTTTGCTTTGGACGTCGTCGACCTTCCTTGTCTTTATATTTGAATTCGTCACGACGAAATTTTTAAGCCAACATTGCTCTGTGCGTCAGTTAGCAATTTCCAGATACCATAACTGTTTAATACCTTGATCCATTTGTTTACTACCTCTAAGTTTCAAGTTGTTGAAGTGGGCTTATCAAAATTGCTGTTTTGAAGTCAGAAATTCTCGCCTTTAGAACCAAGGAATATCTCGCCATAATTTAATTTACTTTTCGTTTTTTTTGCCCACCTTTCAACTCAACGGCACTTCCTGCCCTAACGTATGCGTCAGAAACCTGGTCACTGCGTAAGCAGGATGGAAGGTCACTCAGCGTTATCGAACGCTCAGTCGAAAGGACGATGCTATGAGTATCCCGTTTCACACAAGTAAAGGAAGCGATCTGATGCTCCGACCTGCATCAACGATCAAAAATCAAGGATGCCGTTCTATACGCCAAACAGTCGAAGATAAGGTGGGCCGGATACGTAATGCGTATGAATGACAACCGATGGACAAGAGCCGTTAGTGACTTGATTCCTCGGGATGTTAACCCACTGCAGGGACACCACCTAATCGGTCGTCAAAGTTCTTCACGAAAAACGTAGAGGAAAGACGTCATGTTTGACGAGTCGCAAGAGCAAGTAGAACCCACTGGGCTACTCTTGCACGCTACAGGGAAACATGGAAGATTTACCGGCTCCCGCTCGAGTCACTCGGCGATCAACGGAACTACAGGTGATACAGGTGAATTCAATTACAGGCGGCAAGAGTGCCTAAAACGGGCTTTTCAGTAGTATGTAGTGAAATAATGCATGACTTTTCAATCTCTGCCCATTATTTCTTTATGGTATGGTACTGCGTGAAATATAATTACAACGGTGCTGAGATATTTGCAAAGCTCAGACCGCGGACCAGATTCGAACCCGTGATTACCATTCCCGCGAGCTCAAGTGTTTTACTCTGCACCGCTGAAGCCCACTCATTGCGTTTCTCCTAGCCATTTTTTTAATTACAGTTGTAATGAAGTAGTTTCGTTTCGATAACAGTTACACCATTTGACGAAAAGTATTGTAAAAGCATGTGCAGATTAAACACCAAATCGGACACTATTTTCTGAGTAAACTAACAGAATTTCGACTGTTTGCAATTTCATGGAATCAGTGCTTCTCAAAAGCTGTTATCAATCCCATCTCTTCAACTGGAAACGATAAAAAAAAGTTTCATACAAAAGTCTAACACAAGCAATTTTCTTTTCTTTCTTGAGGGTCAAAGGAATTTTTTTGGTGGCAGATCATAACATTGAGGCCTTACATTTGAACAATGAGCTACAGTGAAAATCATACGCCCTAAATTCTTTGATAAAAGTTTGGTTAGATGGCAATGAGTGTGTGCAATGTGTTATATATAAAGTAGATAAGACAAACTATTCTGCTAAGCTCTTAAAAGTTCTGCCTAGTTTTTAACCACTTCACGACCGCGTATCATTGGAGCACACTTTAGAAGCGCCACGAAATTACTGTCCAGTCCTTGAGCTCACGCAAGAGGCAGTGCGTACCGATTTCTTAAGATTACCATCCTATTTTCTGGTTTCCTCACATATTTTTCGCGTTTCTCTAACTTTCAGGTTTCCTATACGACTTTCTGCTTGTGCACCTATGCCCTCGAACCACATCTAACTCTTGCTTATGGTGGAAGAAAACTCGTCCGCAATCTCGTATAGTGCTGTCAGCATTTAATGAAGTTATGCAATTCCGAGGGGCCTCAAGCTGTGAAAATTCTGCAAAGAATACTACGATGTTTACTTTGTGGTTCGTATATCCTTCCATTCCATACAATGCCTCTAATTCACCATAGCTATTCAGAATGAAAAAAGGAGTTGCTTATCAAAAATAGTGCATCACGCAACAAACGATGCGAGTTCTTCGATAATTACCTACCACTTTCCAATGAATGATCCACTTCAAGAGTTGGTATCTTAAAAGAGTTATAGAAGAAACTTCGCACTATCGTTGTATAGGTATTAATTTTACCATATTTTAGCTCATTCCGTACTGTAACCATGACTTTTACCGGCGACTGCAAAGGGCGGAGCAATCAATAGTTTCCTAAGTTGGTCAGATTGGCTATGGGTTTCCTTACCACTGTTATGTGAATTATCGAAGAATATTCCAGAAGTTCTTGTTTGCCAACTCGTCAAGACCACAATTAGTCGGGCTAAATTACAACCAAAGAAAACTGTTTCTACATACAAGCGACCAGATGGCGTCCTACTCATATACACAAGACAGACAACAAGTGGCATGCCACTTCTCTGCATTTTTTCATATGTATACATATATATGCACGTATACCTAGAAGTGGATTAGGGGAAAATTATTAATTGCTGGACAAAAACTTAACGCTCACAGCACAACAAATAGTTAGGGCTCCACGGTTTTAGCTTTTCTCATGGCTTCCTGTGATACATGAAGGTATTTCTGTATCATTTTAATCATCTTCATAGCTTTGTATTCACCGATTCTCTACAGTTTGTTTGATCTATGAGAATGATTGCAAGGAATTGGTATACTAATTACTTGTCAAAAATTGTATTACTGAACGCTTGAAACACATTGTTGGGAAACGTGTTATCGGAGAGCAAGGAGCTTAAATCCATTGTACTTCGTAGTGGTTGTTGGAGGCTCAGTAATTCTTTCAGCTTCATCGTTTTGACTAATTTAACGCTGAACAGAATAACATTCTTTTGCAATTTGCCGTACTATGCAAATGAAGATATAGTGTCCACAATAGTTGCATTTTCCAGCAGCCCCTCCTCAACCCTGAAATTGGGTGAGGTGTCGATCAGCGGTTATAGCAAAGATTTCGCTCTCTAACAATTTTCAGTCCTTTGTCATAGGTACCTTTCTGCAGTCGTTGGGTAAGTGCCCTATCTCTTCACAACAAATACATGAGTATGTTCTACTCGTAGGAGATCTTTGTTTGTATGATTGAGCATGTTGTGAGGTTCTACTGTAATCGTTTCAGAATTCTATATTATGATCGAATCTCTTCTCACTTGACTTCGTGGTTCTGTGTCAACGCTGGTATGTTCCTAACGATTTTAAAGAGTTCTTCTGTCTTCCATGTTCCACGTTCACTTCGCTGTTCTTTTGGCTGCAAGACGCATCTTTGGGTACTTGCACCTGTCGACGAATTCTCTTTGATGCCGTAGTTGAATGGTTATCGGCTAAGGTGTTTCAAGCAATTTTTCTTGGTCTTTGAGATTACAGCTCTAAGCTTGGGCCAACTGTACGCTGCATAGTATCTGATCGAGAACAGTCTGTCCGTTTCTCTGTTTCTCTTTCAAGTCTGATATTGCCAATGGGTTCGTTTTCTGAGATACTGCGTAGCGTTTGGCGAGTACTTTTGCTTCTCCTTGAAGAGTGTCCAGAATAATTCATTTTGAAAAAATCGTCTATCATTTGTGAATCAACCCAGTGATTGAAAGCTTTCCAAAATCCTTTCAATCCCATATTCTTCGTCGAAATTCGGAACGGGAACGGGTGGTAACTCCAGATTCTTAATAACCTTAGTGATGCTGAAAGTGTTGTTTCCCTTGTTTGTTATGGAAGGGCTGCATGATGTGAGTGAGGGCTCAGCATGTACCTCGAAGGCATTAGTGCGAACGTTGAAAATTGAAGTATATTCAAACGAACTGGCTAATGTTTCTTCTGCTGTGCTCGAATATTCTCCAAACTTTTCCTCAACAACTGATTGCGCTTTTTGTATTTGCTCAAGTGTTGTTCCCAACTAGTGTAATGTACGTTCAGGCTTTCACTTATTTTTCTCGAGGTCATCTGCTCCTTCTTTTCGCTTCCGTAGACTTTCTTGTGCGAATGATACCATTATTACTACCATTGAGCATGATGTGTTGATCATTTCTAACTCTCTCCTTTGAACCGTGTTATCACTATTTCCAGGTGTTTAATGTATCTCGAGAGTGGACGTTTATGATTTACACAGAATTGTAGCAATTAGGCGAATGCAGTGGAATTGTGAGAATTGCTTTCTTGGTAAACAGTGAAAACAGCAGTTTTATTTGATTTCCAGATCAAAATAATTTTTACTTGTGCTGGTTTGCCACGCTGAACTTCTAGGTGTATCCACAGCGCAAGTCTTTTGATGCTTGGGTACTCGGTTGTAGTCGTTTATAGGAGCATTGGCAATACAAAGCTAGCGATGTGATGATATGCAGGAAGTTAAAAAGTACAAACACTAAGAAGAAGATAAAGATAAAATAGCACTAGTTAAGCCAACTAACTCCAGAATGACTAATAATGCTGCTTATATTCCTTCCGCAATGGGCGGGGTTTTGAAAGAAGAAACTAGAGTTAATGCTTAAAGGGAGATCCAAGGAAGTGTCTCAGTTACTGCAAACTGATAGAGCTGCAGGCATAGAACGTTTTCTGAAGGCCACAAAATAACTTATACAAAAAGCACAAGTGGAAATGATGCAGCTGCCGGTACGGGACGTTCACATGAATGTGATACAATGACTTGTATAGAAAATTTGTGGATTTGATTGAGAAGTGTTAGAAAATACTCGGTATCTTGTGGAGAATATTGACTACAATCAGCTTTTCTCATTGCTGTATAATATATATGTAAGGTATTTTTAAACCATTTGCGTCGTTTTCATGCTTTTAATTCCCAGCGAAAAGTAGGCAAAAAGTTAAACGGGAATATTTGCTGTCATCACAAGGGACAAAAGCGCATTTGTGAATAATTACAAACACTGAGACAACATTGTCTTCTACATTTCATGTTCGTTGTCGACTACATTTCTTGTTCGTTGTCGACTACATTTCTTGTTCGTTGTCGACTACATTTCTTGTTTGTTAAAAAAAAACTCCACAGAAAAGAAAAGTAGGTTGTGGGTGTCAAAGCACTTTAGAGGTTACCCGTGCATGCCCCTTCTTTTCAAGTGATGTATCACATCCGCCATCAGGATAGTAACTAATGGACGAAGTGTGAGACTTTTCACAGTATACTCACCAAGATTGGCCACCAGTTCGATCTGGAGGAAATCTTAATAAGATGACCTAACTAAAAGACGAACTAATCCGAGAACATCATGGGAGAAACCTTTGCAAGAATGCACCGATTTGTTAATTTAGAGGAAGGTTATAGTAAATATGCCTGAAAACGGTATACCGTACATTAATTGGTCGAATAGGACAAACCATTTTAAAATCGGTTACAGGACGGTACCAGCGGAGCGTAGACAAAGGGAAAACCTGCATTATCATAAAACAGGCCCAAGGAATTCATTTATTTCGCAAAACTTGACTTTATTTGCTGCCTACTACAATTTTCACGGTAAGGTGTTATGCGAAATCAACCACAACGACGAAGATGTATTCGCAAAACTTGGATCCCGGGCCAGATCGAACCATGATTTACCTTTCAAAAGATTCACGCACTACACACTGAACCACGTACTCTTTCACCCTATCTCATATCGTCTCTCTCAGCTAGTTTTCTATCTAGCAGTGCCATTAGCAATCACCTAAAAGTTAAGTTTGTGATTTCGAGTACAGCCTCAGCTTAACTGGATTTAATGCCGATGTGGGCTTCCAAGATCAACACCGTTGACGGGTGACTGCTGATGTACTAACAGATAGAAAACTAGCTGGGAGAAACGCAGAGCAAGGGCCTTCGTGACGCAGCGTGTAATGCGCCACCCCCGGAAAGGGAAAACGAGATTCAATCTGTCCCGGAGTCTGTTTTGCGAATATTTCAGTTTCGTTGTCGTTTATTTCGCAAATGTTTATGCCATCCATGTTAACTTATATTAGATTTCGAATGCAGTAAATTTACGTTCAACTTCATGAACAGTTCGTTTAGTTCTCTTTTTTCGAAGCCAGTGCACCGTTAAGATACCACTTCATCAAGCTAGGGGAAAATGTTGGTCTTTCGTCACAACTCAGTATTGTCCGGAAAACAAACAGTTCAATACTGCGGGGTTTTAAATTAGGTGAAGAATAATGATGGAGAATTTGAGTAACCATAACCGGACATACTATCAAATTGATATTTTTTCTACGAAATCGATGAAGCAGTTCATAAGAAACTATCGTTGCCTATGAAATATATGACATGTCAGTAAGAAGTCACTGTTGCGGGCTTCCCAACAACCCAGCGATCTGCACCAGAGTTAAGAAGAGATTGTTGATGGGTCTAACCACATTATATCAAAGAACATAGGATAATCAGCTAAGCTTATGAAATCTTAACACGACACGTGAAATAAGGCACCTGGCTTAATAAGATTTCAGTACGACATGTGAAATAAGGCAGCTAGCTTCATAAAATTTTAATGCGATTCGTGATGTAACTCATGAAAATGCAAGAGATTCAATTTGGAACTGCATTTATTACATCTTCTTGTTTGTCAATAAAATAATTTGTAGGATCAAACCATTAAAAAGTAGCTCTATGCATGCACTTTATCACCATAATCACTTTCAATCGTCCGATAACTTAAGCGAAGAAGAGTGAACCCTTTTCATCTATTAATAACACTAGTTGGTACCACAATACCCTAACTTTTACTTTCTGCTGGGTCTTTTCTCATAGATATGAGCAAAACTCTAAGTCTCAGTTGGGCTTCGAAAGTGCGTTTACCTTTACCGGAGGTCCACGTGCCATCCACCAAACTAACTATGGCCCTTGCTTTGTTCATCTCAGTCAGATTTTACCCTAGCGTTGGCAGCAACAATCACCCAATCACCTGCTCAACCCATAACGTTCATATGGACACTATAGGGTCTACAGTGGCTTGGACGAAACGACCACGTGGATACTGTAGTGTCCATATTCAGTTTAGGGTGTGCAAGAGTTTTTTTTTACCAGGCTGTGTATATTTATCTGAAAGTTAATCGAAAACAGATCAAAGCAGCAGTAACGAAATCAGAAAAACTGTTCTCTGCACTTAATGATGTGCAAAATTCTTTTTTTTGAAAGGCCATAAGTCAGGTAACTTAACTAGCAATTGACTGCTGCTTCATTTTAATCACTATGGCTATTGTATAAAATGAGCTGACATAAAAAACGCAAGAATAGGTTTAAAAATGCAGCAATGCAGATTACTTCCAAGTGCTGAAAGCAATGTATTTACACAATGAACCATTATAACACATAGCAAATAGTAAAATAACATCCATATCACTCAGACCCATAGAACGGTAGAGTAAAGTTTTTTCTACAATTCTCTCGTTTTCATCCTCCCCACTCCTCAATGCACCTTCATTGTCGGAAAAAAATTTCTTTTTATTAAAAAATGAGAAAATCCTCATCCGACGAAAATTTCCTCGTATTTGATTTGACCAACAGCGCTAAACGCGGCCAGAGCGTTGTGAATTAACTGTGTTCAATACCGATTTGTGCTTCCCAGATCAATTCCGTTGATGGGTGATTGCTAACGGCACCGTTAAGACAAAAATTTCCTGAGAGAAAGGCAGAAAAACGGCGTCGTTGTTGTGGTAGATAGCACGCTAGCCCTCGTTGGAGTAATCGTGGCTTCGGAGCTACTTGAAGCTCGGAGCTTTGCTCATGTGTCGGCATCCTGGTGATTGTATCTAACTAGTTGGAATTTCTCACCTATTCACACTTTTTAATTTTTTCTCGGTTTTTTAAAACTTTGTACCAACCTCGTTTAGGCTGAGCAAACTGAAAAGATACTGACTAATTGAGTGTGCAAAACTCCGGACCGCAGGTGTCCGCGGTGGGGACCGAACACATTATTAGCGTTTCTGGGGCAAGCGAATTCATCGCCACATCATGCGGGTCCTTCGTTTCGGCTGTCTCTCAGCTAGTTTTTCTAATGACATAAAGTTGGTTAAACGCTCAGAGAGAGTGATCGCTCATCATAGGTATCTAGATTCAGGTGATGAACTCCTTATAATGGTGTATGTAAGTACACATATTCAATGTGTCTTCTATGATAAGACCGGTCAATGGACCACCTTTACAGCTCTCTATAAGGTCTCAGAAATGATCTGCTCTGTCAGTCCCCTTAAACAAACCCTACAAATTTTTTAGAAATGACATTTTATTAACCTCACTATTAATCAGCAAATTGGTGCTTTCTTTTTGAAACACAAGAATCTTATTAAGAAAAATAAGATTCTTAACAGAAGCGCTGTTCACCGCTGGTTCCTTCGCAGCTTAATAAAAGCTCTCGGCGTTGATCATTCCCTGCGGGATGAGCCATGCATTCCATTTCATTAAGCATTGTTTGAAGGTGACTGAATGCATATCTGGCTTTTACAATGACACGCAGTGGCCTCCCGATGTATCGAACCAGTGCCGCTATCCTCCCAAACAAGGGTCGTACCAATTTGCCTCTATCCCAGAGACCAGAGAGATGCAAGGCTTGGTGGGCCATAGGCGCACGAATCGATTCCACGTGTGCGGATGTTTGATGGTAACTGAGTATATTCTCTGTGAAGTTCGAAGATAGCTACACTGAAGAGATCCCATGCCCTGCAGCACAGGTTGTTGCGAGACTTTGTGGACAGAATAAGCTCCTTAGGTACGTCTGGTATTAATTTTCCTATCTCAGAGAGCTCATAGGTTCGGATGAACTGCATCGAGGTTGAATTAGTGATCTTGCCTATAATATCGCACCGCTCCTCTTAGCACTGTTTAATGCTGGGCCCCGTGATATAACTGTTATGGGAGACAATTTTAGAAAGTACCAAATTAGAATGTTTATTATACAAAGAACGTGTATTATGTAGAATACCTTTTCAATCCAATCATTAAGGATTGGGGAACGAGCACTTAGCACATAAGAACATTCGCCAACGGTAGTCACGACTGCTTTCCGTACGTAGAGCTATTCCATCTTTGCGTAATCGAAATCGAAGAAATCTCTAATGGGCTTGCACCACATCTCGAACTTCCATTCACAGCATTGTTTCGTTCGACATGTGAGGGATAAGGAAACAAATTAAGCGTGGCGATGCAAGGTTTGTCCGAAGCAAAAAGATAGTAATTGAATTGATTCGGAAGAAAGCCTAGCTTCAAAGAGAAAACTGACCTGAACAATAAAGGGTACTATTTTTTCAGAGTAGTCGAAAGTTTGTTCAACGCATAGGATAATTCTTTAGCTGTCAGGTAAAACTGTAAAACTCCTTTTAGCTTTAGTAGTGTCCTTATTAAGAAGGATAAAAAAAAGATAAAGCTCTCGAGAATAATCAATCACTGAGGGAGGCGTCATGCATTCGACTTCATTAAGCATCCTATGGAGGTGATTCAATGCATCTTTGGTCTTTACAATGACTCGCGTTGGCCTACCGATGGCCAACCCTGTTTCCCTCCCAAACAAGTCTGAAACCAATTTGCCGATCGTGGAGGGATGGGAGGGTTGGTGAACCATGGGCGTGGGGATCGATTCCGCGTTTGCGTTGCAGGGCGCCTCCGACCACTGCTCTACACACGCTCTAATCTTTGTAGAGTACAGAGGTTAAATTAAAACGTTCCACTAGTTAAATAAGAGCTACCACAAACCCCACCGACAAAACTCAGTACCCAGATTTTAGCCTCATAGTAAATAGCTTATTTTAAGAAGAAATACTGTTTTCACAACGTGTTCGGTTTTTTCCTAGTGCCTACACTTTTTCAATGGTAAGGTATAATGTAAGATATAACCACACTGACACTGAGATATTTCGAAAACTCCAGACTGATGGTGTATTCAGTGGAGACCCAACACGTTCCTACCCTTTCTGGAGCTCAATGTCTTCACCAAAACACCATGCGAGTCTTTCGCTTCGTCTTTCTCTTAGCCATGTTATTGACCTATAGGTGACATCAGTAAGCACCTGTCAGCAGGATTGATTTGAGAAGCACAAATCGGCATTGAACTCAGTTAAGCTAAAGCTGCGGCATAAATTACAATGTCTTTACTTTTTTATTTATTGTCTAAACTTTTTTAATGGCAGGATATTATAGATATACCACAGCTTCAGCTTAACTGGGTTCAATGCCGATTTGTCCTCCCTAGATCAATTCAGCCGACCAGTGATTGCTGATGGCGCCTATAGGTCAATAACATTGCTGAGAGGAAGGCCAAACGAAGTACTCGCATGGTGTAGTCGCGAACGCGTTATGCCCCAGCCGAAAGGGTAACAGCGTCTTTGGTCCCCACCGCAGACACCATGGGGTCTGCAGTTTTTCAAATATTCCAGTGTTATTATGGTTATAACTCACCGTTTTGTTCTTTATAATTCTTCCAGTTATTGATGCAGAGCAGACACGCAGAATAAGCATGAAAGAGACTTATTGTTTTTAAAAATCCTCTTAGTAAACTTGTTCTTTCTGTATACCAGCAGTGCAAATAACCGCATAAGCCATGGTGGTTAGAGATACCCTACAATGTGCATGGTCGTTGGGTGATTCTCACAGCAACTTCTGAGCAAACCCTTCATGCTTTCGACGTCAGTAGAGTGCTGTTCAACCTGTTAGGGAGGATAACTAAGATCAGTGACTTTATAACTTCCATGATGCTGAGATATTTGCAACACTCCGGACCGCAGATGTCTACGGTGGGCAACGAACGCGCTATTACCCTTTCCGGGGGCTAAAGCGGCTAACTAGAAAACTGACTTTATACATCGGTAGAGCACCCTAATTTATTGTACAGTCCAAATGGTCAGTGCCATCTTATACAGGACAGTTGTTAATACTGATTGTTTATTTTATCCGTCTCCATGATATATAGTGCTTTTTGCATACAGAAAAGCCGAGTAATCATGCTACCGTTTTGTCTGATTTTGGTAATACGTGGTTTATCTTCCAGGAATTCAGTAGCAGCAGACGTTGCGCTCTGCTTCAAAACTGCGAACCTATGTAAAATCGATGTTTACAACAAAGGTGAAAGAAGGAAACAAATTTTAAACTCACACGTGCTAGGACTCTTTTCAGGTTTCGATGGTTGCTAACAACAATAATGGGATGCAGTGTGAGCTACTTTGTGATTAAGGATAGTCACGAATGCTAACAAATGCAATCGCAGAACGTGGATTGTTTTAGACCACAGACACTTACATCATCAAAACTAGAAATATTCGCAACATTCTTTTACCGTTTTCAGGGTTTGCTGCTGTACATCTTTACTCGTAGTGACATCTTTACTAAGGATGTGTACCAGATGGCAGTTGAAATCGTGTTTTGTTTTTTCACATAGTTTCCAAAGGTTTTTCAGAATATTTTTAATATCTCATGACATCGTTAAGACGTGATGGTTCATAATCACGATTATACTATAGGATCACCCTTCGAGACAAATTCACAGAATGCTGCACGGATAGAAAGATCCGGGATCACGCACAGTCCCAGTGACCGCTGAATAGTTAGAGGCGATGAGATGCACGCTCAAAGGATCTATTTGTAAAAGGTTCCTGTTAAGGAGCTAGGAATATGAAAGAAGATTTCAAATTAAAGCATTCTTGCTGTCAAAAGTGAATTTCCTCTATACCGTAGGGTTGCATACTTCATGATTCAAAAAGTAACAGAGGTTATTTCACATTATTTCACACCAGCATATATAAACAACAAAGCAAACAGTTCAAGTAACGCATCAACGCAAAGTTTATTCTTCTGATCAAAGGCACAATTTAGAGATCGGTTTTAAAATGTAACCGTTGAGGTGTTGCATATATATGGTTATCGTCTTTATCAATCTTATGGTGTTTTTGTATGCTTGTGTGTGTGTGTGTGTGTGTGTGTGTGTGTGTGTGTGTGTGTGTGTGTGTGTGTGTGTGTCTGGTGCGAGATAGTTATCACAGCACTTATTCATTCACAGTATCTCGGGTTTCGGCGGTTCCACCTCCATCACAGGTTGGAAAAGTCGAATTTACACGCTGCTGTTCAATAGATAAAAATTTAACACATGAATTTCCATTCGCACGTCAAACAGCTTTTTCTAAGCATTCACCATTTTAACTTTATTATTTTCTGCCTGCTCTTTTCAATGGTAGGGTATATTGCGAAATATAACTTCAAAAGATCGATAGAACTAGCTGAGAGACATGCAAAGCGAAGGACCCGGATGGTGTAGTTGTGAAGTGCGCTGCTCCCCGGTAAGGACAACAGCGCGTGTTCGTTCTCCATTGCATACATCTGTGGTCCGGAGTTTTGCAAATATCTCAGTAATTCATACGAGTTATAATTGGAAACATAACCTGCCATTGAGAAGAAAAAGGCAGTAAATAAAAGAGTTAAGATTGTGATTATAACTTCAATGATGCTAAGCTATTTGGCTCTTTGTACGTCTTCCAATTAATTGGTGGAGAGCAACCGCACACTCTTACATGGACCAGGGATCACAGGGTGACTTTGCTGACACATAACTGGAAGACTTAGAAAGAACAAAAAAACCCTTGAAAAAGACGAAACCGCCGAAACATCAGACTAATCGAAACAAACGATTTAATTTTTGCTGAGGTTAAAGGAATGTCGCTCATAGGAAGTGTTCAGTTTGTTTGCTCGGCGTTAACCTGTTTCGTAATTGGTTGCCGTGCCAAGTTTTGGCTCCTTAGCACCACGTTTTCTCATTTTTATCCTTCAAAACAATGAAATGAATGCACCTCCCTTTTCTATGGAAGTAAGAATGGTCGTTGAAATTGCATAATCTTCACAGCGTTGTTAACTTTTTAATGACGAAATCATTGAGAGTCGCTTTTATACTACTAGAACGGCAACTGTTGCTAAGAACATCGAAATCATGAGATCAATATGATGGCACTTTCACAAGGGAAAAAAACAACGACTAAATTTGTTCAGCAATGAAAACTTGTGTGAGAACGGAAAGAATATCTTCTCGTTGATTACAATGCTGGACTCCTGTACAGCACTGTCATAAGGTACACGTCTTTCAAGCAAAGTTATACACCGAATTAAGTTAGAGTTACTCACATGTAACGATGAAGAAGGGTAAGTGCTATGAAGATGTTTACCAATGAATTACCTAAAACAGCTATCGATAAATCTTAGTCCCGCAGAGGCTTTGATATCGTCAGCGAGGTAAAGTTGCAGCCTGTGTCATTATTAATAATCACAGAATTATAAAGAGTAGAAGTGGAATACATAGATGAGAAAATTTGCGTGAAATATCTCACTGCTGCGATGACACTACAAGATTACTGGTAAGGAGGAAATGAAGTCTAATATACTTGTTCTTTTATTTCCGTTTGACATATAGCTTTTAGTTGTTCGCACAGAGATAAGAAAGAGCTATCTCAGGAAAGGAAAGCAATTTGCCTGCACTTTCGGCTGACCAATAGCTCTGGTCATCGCTGCCAGAACCAGTAACTTCAACTGGAAAGAGATTTCACCGGCGAATCGCATGTGATCTCGTTCTAGCCTCGCTACTTCGCGATCGCTTCCCTCGAGGAAACACTGCCAAGTCGACCTGAAAAACAACGACAACTTCCTACGGGACTAGAGAAACACACCTCACAATATTCAGCTATGATCTCATTCAATAGAGCAGCTGTTTTTTGGAATAACTAAGCTCGAATAATATTTACTAATACAACACCTCAAAAATTTCGTGACAAAATACCAAAAAAAGTGAGAGAACGGTGCTCATCATTCAGCTACTACTGTTTCGAATTAGGTCGAAAGAGCACTTCTTTATACAAGCGCTTTCTTTAAAAAGTAGGAAAAAGATGGACAACAATGTGGTTTCCCTTTTTCTAAACATAACAAGCGCTCTGTGAGTCGTAATGTTCTATCACAAAGCATTTGGTTATTAACTGACTAAAGAATGAAATAGGAACACCAGTAGGAAATAGGACGTTTCATGCTACTTCAATAGGATCGAAAACACAACACCACGAAAATCTCAGTGACAGCACAATTAGCAAAAAGAATGACAACATCCTCTCCGTTCTGCGAAATTTTCCGCTACCTCGAAATAAAATCGGAGGCAATCACTAATGTCAGTAAGAAGAATCCCGTATATAAGGGCATCTCTTGCTAAGTATGCACCATTCGAGAGATGTTCCAGTAAAGAGGACTCGGCTCGACGCGCGACGAAGACACCACATCGAGAAGACGAACTGTGGGCATCCACAAGGATCACCGGCTCTGAGGAAGGCAAAGACGTCAAAACGTTAGCCGAATAAATATTGGTAAGAGCCTTCGTGCTAGCTTGTCAACGAAGTTACATTAACATCAAAAATTTGCACAAAAGAATTAATGCATGTATGAATGAAATGTAACAATTAATGAATGTCTCAACGTCACTGTGAACAACCAAGATACGCGAAATTAAATGATAAGAAAAAATTGTTGTCACGTCTATGATCTACTGGAAACTGCCGATTTTCGCTCCACCAGAAACAACACTGAAAATTAGAATGGTGGATTCTCACCCTTCTTCGCATTCCACCCGTATACACCTTCCCAATATTACTTGATTACTGTCTTGTATCAAGAACGGATCACCTGAAAATTAGTGAAGCTCGAGCTATGTTCGATTCGTATTAGATGTCTTCTATAGATTTCTAACTGCAAAAAGAAACTCATATAGCATATTTTTCTCGTTTTTCTCATATCGTGACAATAGAAAGAACACAAAAAAAGAAACGTAGATATAAGGAACCACCGTCGAATAAACAATGGAACGACCGTGTTGGTTTTCCGTTAATAAGAAATCTTGCATCCCGAAAATTAATATGTGGACAATGTTGATGAACGATTAAACTAAATTATCAGCATGTTAACCTTTTATCTACTGCCTACGAGTATTTTCCACGGTGAGGTATGATGTGAAATGCACTCACTACACTGCTGACACATTTGCAAAACGTGGACCCCAGAACAGGCCCGTTGCAAGGGCCTAAGCAGTGCACTGGATAATATGTTATCAGACCTGTATCACCTGCAGTCCCGTTGATTGTCGAGTAACTCGAGCGAGCACCAATAAATCTTCCATTTTACCTATCGCGTGCAAGAGTAGCCCAGCGGGTTCTGCTCGCTCTAGGGACTCGTCGAGCATTATATCTTTCTTCTAGGCTCTTTGTGAAGAAATCTGGCCAGTGCGTTCGGTGGTCTTCCCGCAGTGGGTTTGACATCGCGAGGAATCCAATCACTAACGGCTCTTGTTCATCGGTTGTCATTCATACGCATTGTGTCCGACCCACCTTATCTTCGACTGTTTGGTGTACAGAACGGCACCTTTGACTTTCGATCGTTGACGCATGTCGGAGCTTCGTACCCCATCCCTTGCTTGTGTGAAACGGGATACTCCTAGCATCGCTCTACCGACTGTGCGTTCGATAACGCTGGGCGATCTTTCATCCTGCTTACGCAGCGACCAGGTTTCTAACGCATACGTTAGGGCAGGAAGTACCGTTGAGTGGAAAAGGTGGGCACGGAGTCGGGTGTTCTTTGTCCTCTTCACTACATCCTCGACGCTCTTGAAAACTACTATGCCGCTGGCTCCCTTCTGCTCAGCTATGGAGCTAAGTCGTTCATCACATTGATTTCTTGACCTAGATAAACATAACTGGAGCATTCGGAGAGAATTGTTCCGTTGAGCGTGAATGGGGCATATTAAACAAATCCGTTCCAATGAACACCGTTTTTGTGATACTTAGTCGAAGACCAATCTTTCCACAGGCTTTATCAAAGTCGGTAAGCATACGTTCTGCGTGGCTAATGTTTGGTGTTATAAGGACGGTGTTATCAGCAAAGCGAAAATGATGTAACTGCCGACCGTCGATTTTCACTCCCATATTATCCCATTCCAATGTTCGCATGACGTTCTGGAGGGTGGGGAGAAATAATTTTAGCGAGATGGTATCGCCTAGCCTAACTCCTGTTTTGACGTCAATGTTAATATCGTCGTAGAATGGTGATACCTTGGCTGAGAAATTGTTGTACAACACACGAAGCGTCTTTATGTGCTGACTATGGACTCTTTATCTATCAAG
>UYYA01001184.1:0-19808 GCA_900624975.1 Angiostrongylus costaricensis | reverse complement strand
ACAGCATCGCTGAGGTCCGTGAGAGCTTCTATTAGATTTTAATGTTTCAAACCACCTTAGGCTGGCTGGATTGATTTCAATACACGGCCGAGTGGAACTATTTCCGCTGTTCGACAAACTCATTTCTCATCTCATATTGCGCTTTAATTAACCGAAATGCAAACCAGTATAAAAGGATAAAAGGATAAAGCTCTCAGCATTGATTCTCAGCATCCCTGAGGGATGCGCCATACATTCGACTTAACTAAGCATCGTTGGAGGTGATTGAGTGCATGTCTGGCGTTTACGTGACTCGCGGTGTCGTACCGATGTGTCGAGCAAGTTTGCTATCCTCAAAGATATCTCCGGTACTAATTTGCCGATCCCGGAGGGATGGAGGGCTTGGTGAACCATGTGTGCGGGGATCGATTCGAAGTGTGTGTGGCAGGGCGCCTCCGAACATTGTGCCACACGCGCCCATTTTCAAACTAGCATAGTGTTCAAATATTTGCCAAGGGGTGAGGTACTCCATCTCTACCAATATCAGTTATTCAAGTTAATGGAAATTTATTGACTGTTATCAAACAACTACCATCTGAAAATGCTTCCACTTTCTCCAAACTCCTCTCTCACCTCATAGTGTGCAATACTAGTAGGAATAAACTAGTATGCCATTGAAATATCTGTCGTATGGTTGCAAATTTTCCTGCTCAACGAAAAGGTGTCGTTCAAGTCAATGGAAAATTGTTAGCGCTTGTCAGAAAGACAGCATCGTCATGAATCTGTTGAAAATGGAGACTTAAAAAAATAAAAAAGTGTAGGGCTCGTACATTTTCGTATGACATGCATTTATATTGTTTCATCACATTTTATCATGTTGTAAAATAAGTGTTCTATTATTGTAAGATATTCTAGTATGTTCATATCGGACACGGCCACCACGGCGATGATGGTGCCGATCGGACATTCGGTAGTTAGTCATTTAGTGGCATCTTACAGTTCACATCAGGAAAACAGGTAAGTATTACAATAGACTGCTTAATTAATGGACCACAGCCACACGATAACAAGACTCATTAAACTATTGTAAGAGTACAAAAGACCGCCCTGTTTCACTTTCATTGATTTATAGAAGGCCTTTGATTCAGTTGAGATAAAAGCAGTCTTGGAAGCCCTTGATAGTCAAGGAGTCCCTGCTCAGGATATAAAGATTCTTCGAGAACTGTACAAAAATTTCACAACCAAGATATCACCATACTACAACGATATCAACACCGACGTGAGAAGAGGTGTTAGGCAAGGTGATATACCATCGTGTCAAAATTATTTACCGCCACCCTCCAGAACGTCATGGGAATATTGGAATGGGATAACATGGTTGTGAAAATCGATGGTCGGCAGTTATACCATCTTCGCTTTGCTGATGACATCGTCCTTATAACACCAAGCATTAGCCAAGCAGAACGTATGCTTGACGTCTTTGATAAAGCCTGTGGAAAGATTGGTCTTCGACTAAATCTCACAAAAACGATGTTCATGAAGAACGAATTCGTTTCGCATGCCCCATTCACGGTCAACGGAATGAATATCTCCGAATTGTCCAACTACATCAATCTAGATCAGGAAATCAATATGATGAACGACCTAGCTCTAGAGCTGAGTAGAAGGAAACGAGCGGCTTGGGGAGCTTTCGAGAACTTCGAAGAAGTAGTGAGGAGAATAAAGAACACCCGACTCCGGACCCACCTTTCCGACTCAACGGTACTTCCCGCCCTAACGTATCCGTCAGAAACCTGGTCGTTACGTAAGCAGGAAGAAAGGTCACTTAGCGTTATTGAATGCGTAGTCGAAACGACGCTAGGAGTATCCCGTTCCACACAAGGGATGGGCTCCGAAGCTCCGACCTTTGTGTATCCGTATAAAAGAATACCTAGATGGTAAACGAAAACTAAGACAATGTACCCCACTGAGCACGCTATACAAAAGCATAGCGGAAACGATTTTGAAGTAAAAGTCAATATCCCTGCACAGGAGACTAATGCACTAGCGCAAAAACTTCTTGAGGCTTTTTGGATAAATTATAAAATCCTACAATGAATAGCAGTGATGAATGCCCAGAGGTCATACACAACCTGGCTCAGTATGTTCTCATCAATTTCTGATGTAGGATAGTGCAGCCATCAACCATTTGCAACTATAATCAGCTGTTCCAAACTTCCTCATTGGAAGTCACGAAAAAGCGGTGGGTTTTTCGAGAACCTGTTGATCATGTAATTACCATAGAGTTTTTCGTCTTTTTGTAAGTGTTATTGAAGCGTTTGGTCTAGTAGATTGTATATCAGTATGCCCTTCCAGGTTCTGAAGAAGGCGATACTGCCAAGACGTCAGCTCCTGTTGTATTGTATTGTGTTTTTCTATGGAAGTAAATCACTCAGCGTTGTTGAACGCGCAGTCGAAAGGACGATGCTAGGAGTATCCCGTTTCACACGAGTAAGGGATGTTATCTGAAGCTCCGACCTGCGTCAATGATCAAAAATCAAACATGCCGTTCTGTAAGCCAAATAGTCGAAGATAATGTGGGTCGGACACATAATGCGTATGAATGACATGGACCGATGGACAAGAGCCGTTAGTCACTGGACTCCTCGGGATGTCAAACGTACTGCAGAAAGACCACCGACCCGATGGTCAGAGTTTTTCACAAAGAACCTTGAAGAAAGACATGAAGTTCGACGAGTCCCTAGAGCGAGCAGAACCCACTGGGCAACTCTTGCACGCGACAGCGAGAAATGAAAGATTCACTGGCGCTCGCTTGAGTCACTCTACGACACGTGTTACAGACGTACTTAAAAAATGTCTGTTTTAAGAGATGTAGTCAAGCGGTGCTTGTTGGAAACATAAAGTTATGGTGGAAACCGTTGTCTCACACGGAGTTGATCGTTTTAGAGTTAGCTTTGGCTGTACGTTAAGGATCTAAAAATCGAATCCACTTGTGCTGATATGGCTGATTTACATGTGCTCGACGCCATTTGGTTGTTCTCTAACTCCATTCTAAGGATATTCTCGTTCACATATCGATTTTTTTCTATTCTATGACCGACACATCGACATTTACTTCTTGACAGGTATTACGGATTACTACTGAACGCGCCATTATCTGTCTTCAAAAAGCATTACTCAAGTCCTTTGTGTGCATGCTACATCATCGATAAATGCATCTCGAAAGGCTGGAATATGCGTTCCATCAAATAAGTAAATACAAAGGTTTGGAACAGATGGATGGTAACTGGACTCTTGTCTTAACATCTGTTTAATAAAAAGAGGCATCTCAAACAATAAACCGAACCTGTACTGCGCTAATTTGAGTAATGTAAAGACCTATCATGCGTAAAAGAGCTTTCTGATTTCTTTAGCCATTGAGCAACGACGATAAAGCTATTTCACCAATTAATCATTTGATGGTAGAGAAATACGCAGGGCGACACACTGCTTAAGCCGTTCACCGCTGCGTCACAATGCTGTGCGCATTCATTCCACTGTGGCAACAAAAAGATGCAGGTAGATGGCCAACTGCTCTCGTCTTTCCATATTTCTCTATTTCCAATGATGTTGTTGTTCTTTTTTCTACGTACCTCAAAGCAAACCACCTCAGAAGCAGTAACAAAATTTACCGAGTTCAACGAAGAAAAGAGGAAAAGTGAGCTACAAAAAACAGGAAGAACACTCACGGAGAACTCCAGTTCACGAATATGAGGCAGAACGTACTACATTGTACGGAGCTCTTAGAAGACTCTATCTTACGATTATGCTAAGTACGTCTAATGAATATGTTGGTTTGAGAAAAGAACCAGGCAGGGCACGAAGAGCAGCAGATGAATGCTGACCATTAGTATAGACTATCCCACAAATACAACCAGTGCGTCATACCCTTGTGCATCCGTAATGCATCTGATGTGAGATTTGTTTCGTCTACTGGAGCCATTGTGAGTACTTTCCACATCATGGTGGCCTCGCGAAAGAGCGCTGAGACAAGATTTCGATGCGTACAACTGAATGATGCCAATGATCCAAGCAAGTTGAAGCACTATTAGGCACGTAGGCAGTCTTCATAAAATGTTGGGAATATATCGTCGCTTTATGTATGATGCCACTGATGCCTTATTTTTTGTTAAATGCTTACCTAGTATAGTTTTTTCCAAAGTCGAGAAATGACCACGTTGGAGCATTCCTAGATGTTCACTACAAACAGTCTCAGAACTCGATCATACGGTAAGTTTCCGCTTTCGTGCTAAATTTCTTCGAAAGCGACAACGTTTTATTCGTTTACAGCGAGCTCTGTGATTAGTCAGCCACATCTCAAAGAAGATATAGTAACACAGAAGTCCCACAATTTTTCAATTCTTCAGGACTGACGCCACACGTGCCGAGTAGATCGTGTGATAGTGGGCATATTCGTCAACTCAGTTTGCTTTTTAGTTAAGCTGAAATGCCATATATTGAATTGGATAATGAGCGCTTTTGTTTTAAAAACAAAATATCAGTGGTACATATGAAACGTTGAAATATCACTGAAAGAGCAGGGCATTCGTATAAAAAATACTTAAATTCCTGAATTGAACACCTCCACGGGAAATCTAGGCCCTAGCATATTTTTCTTTTAATTGGTGTGTTAGTTTGCGTTTGGGGACAACCGAGTTTTCTCCACTGGTAGTCGTGAATCAGAGTTTCCTCAAAATTAAGGATTTTTTTTACGCGACCCGTGTATTCAAATCTACTGTGCGGACATTAGTAGTTCTCGCATCCAGCATTCACTATGGTCTTCGAACAGTTCGCGTGTGAATTCGGTAACTGCTTGAGGATTTTTCTCTCTATCATAAATGCTACCAAATGCTGGTGGAGTCGATTCCTCCTGGAGTCCTTGAATAGCCGGCTAGCCCGTTCCCATTGCGATTATAAGGAGTGTCTCCCAGATGAGCTCTGTTCCCACTTTGCAGCACTGAAAGGATGAGAGGCATTCTGAGGTAAGTGTGGGTCGAGATGGAAGCTGCATTGGTTTCACGCCTTCGGTGATGAAAATTTTGTACAAAACAATCCCAAAGAAAAGTTCAACTTATTCTGCAAACATGTACTTGCCGTTTCGCTTTTTTATGTTTATGTTTGTTCAATTACGCCCAAAATTTCTGATCTTGAATTATTTTCCAGCTACAGATTGAATTTTTAGAAGTCTAAATCCACTAGATTGCAAGCGTGTGTCGACAGCTCTGGTGTTGTGCATCTCCATCGCCGCGAACATCGGTGGCACGGGAATGCTAACTGGTACTGCGCCCAATTTGGTAATGGTGGGGCAGTTACAGGAGTGAGTGAGTGAACAATTCACCGCCCGTCTAAAAAACCTTCAATTTCGGAACTACCTAAAAATTCTTCACTAGCATACACCCAGCTTGAAAGGATTTGTAATGCTTCACATTTCTTCTTCTTCTTCTTTCATTCAGAAGCTTTTCAACGTCGTATTCACAAACCGTAAAAACTGCGTGGTGCTTTTGACCTTGTGTATACTAAAAAAAAATCTTTTTAGAAAATCGCATTTCAATAAAAGTGCCACAAAAATAAATTTTTTAAACACCGATCAAATATGGAAGTGCAAACGCCCTTTGTCGTGGTCAAGACCGGTGTAAATTTAACATTCTACGCCACCTCTCGTTTCACTTTTCGGGTCTTAAAGCTTCAATATTACGTTGAAATTGACAGGATACTGCAGAATTACCTACATAGAGTAACAAGTTGGTTCCATGAATTTAATGGGATAGTTCAGAGTAGTGCAGAATCCACAGACTGCTGACATCCATTGAAAGTTGCACTAGGCAGCTTAAATTGTACCCTGGGTGTTTCAGACCGTTCGCATTTCGTTACATATCAGGATGAAGAATCTAAGAAATTTCTCCAAGAAAGATTGTTGAAGGATTTTTTACGATACACTCACTTTTTTCAAGCAGAGCAATTTATTTTCTGCGCGACTGCATTGAGTTCTAAGTCAAAGTTGACAGCGGTGTTAGGTTAGAAGAGAGCCGACCATGGTTTTATGTACAACTGCGCACTGCAGTATCCGAGCTTCTTCAGCTTATAAAATGGAGTGAGTTTCATGTACGATAAGGAAATTTTTTCGAATTTTTTTTTACAAAGTAGGGAGTTCGGAAGGAAAAATCCCGTATTTGAACATTTGAATACACTCCACCAGAATCACGAAGAATTCTGTAGGCCGCTGCAAAGTTTTTGTTTGAATGGTAGCTGCTTTTCAGAAAGCATTTTCCTTTCAATAAGAGGATTGCTTAAGGTGTCCTAGGTCGTCAAAGAGAGTGCCAGCACATATCTGTTTTGTTGCTAAGATTTCAATGATTTTTGAGAATAGATTCTTCTTCCTCCCAACGATTTACCGCCTCATCGTAGTTGAACGGTGTCCCTAGGTGTCGGACTGCGATGTACAGAGGGGAGGAGAGATACAACACTTTGGCAGGATCTTCCAAGCTGAGAAGGAGTCCGGCATTTTTATCAAGAAATCTAGCTAAGAGCAAACCATCCTGGTACCAAGCAAGGTGAATGGTGGAAAATCTCCCTCTGATCCACAAGAGCAGCGACTGCCTGTAGTGGTGACCACCTGGGGTAGACTTTGGCCAGGTCGTTCCCGAGGCTCCTGGAAGCCACATTAGCTGAACAAGCAGAACTTCGGAAAATGGAGATTACTCTGGGAGCCGCATAACGAGTGAAAATAGGCCGTCCAGGTGTCCAAGTGGCTTCCTCTTAGCTGATCTTTCCGATGGGAAGCTTTTTCTGCTTGAACCGCTTTGCTGAAGATAAAGCACTGTTGTAAATCGCAGTTTAAGGTCTACGAACAGCCCAAGCCATGTTGAAGTACTAAAGGAGGAGTGAAAATGGTTATTTGGGCTGAAATGTGACTGTATGGATGAACTAAATAAAGACTTCGATCGGTCTCCGCCTCAGCAATCAACTGTCAGCGGAATTAATCTGGAGAGCTCAAATCGGCAACGAACCCAGTTAAGTTGAGGCTTTAGTTATAGTCACAATCTTAAGCGTTTTATTTACTGTCTAGTATGTTTAATGGGAGGGTATGATGCGAAATATAACTTTAACGATGCTGCGATATTTGCAAAATTCCAGACCGCAGGTGTCTGCGGTGGGGAACGAACGCGCTATTGTCCATTGCTAGCGGCAGAGATCGACGGAACTAGCTGGGAGACAGGCGAAACGAAGGACCCGCATGGTATGGTGGTGAGCACGTTATTCCCCGGAAAGGACAATATCGCGTTTGTTCCTCACCATAGACACCTGCGTACCAGGGTTTTTCAAATATCTCAGCACCGTTAAAAGTTATATTTTGCAATATACCCTGCCGTTAAAAAGAATAGGCAGTAAATAATAAGTTAAAATTGTGATTATAACTGCAGCCTCAGCTCAACAGGCTTCATTGCCGATTTGAGCTTAGTGGTAAATTGCAATGCATAGCATAGTGACTGTTCTGGCATGAATATTCACCATTATATGAAGTCATCTCTTTCCATTTATGGCATTTTAGTAAATTCTACAAAATAAATGCTATTTTTTGATAACAGATTCCACTGGGATTTACACGAATAACGATTTCCCATCTTCGAAAAACCTTGGCGTGCTCTTTCTTGTAGAGATGCTCTCTCAGAATTCATAGCACTTCTCCACTCTCAGAAAATGATGACTACAGGTTCTTCTTCATTTACAATGACATTGGAAATCTGGCTTTTTTGTAAAAAATAATTGTTTATAGGTGGACAGAGGCTTCAAGAGGCTGACTTTCTATAATCCGCGCCGTAAATAATTGATACATTTATATATACGAACTCTACTAGTTGAGCTTATGCCGCTTCGATTTATGTTGTCGTTGTTGTTGACTTCGATTTTTATAGATTGTTTGGTGATGTTGAGTCGTCTATGAATTATATGAAGTGGTTTCTCTTCGCATTTCCGTTGATGTGCTTCAATCTGGCAGCAGCTTGGACCATCTTAACCGTGTTTTTCCTCCGAAATACACCTGGAAAGGACGAGCATATCACTGAGTTAATACAAAAGAGATACGCCGACCTGCCCAAAGCAAGGTTGCAGCTATACTATTCTTAAAGTTTCTACCTTAAAAATATTACCTCTGTCGCTCCAAAAGGATAAAGTGTTCGATGTAAATTAATCTTTGAGGGTACAGTGGTGCAATGCGTTCGCCACCATCGAGTATCATAAAGGCAATTGAATACATATTTAGCCCGTACCTTTTGGAATGCTGCCGCAGCCGTGAGCCAACCCTTTTGTCTTTTCAGGGAAGTGTGACACATATTTGCCGACGCCCGAAGGATGGAAGGTATGAAGAACCCAAGCTGCCAAGTTAAATCGACGACCGTTCTGTATTAAAAGGCAGCTCTAACTACCGAGCCACATGCACCCAGTTCGCTCTGAGATGTGCCTGGGGATAAAAACTTTTACATAAAGAGATCAGCAAAAGTAGTTGTAAAAGCCAAATATGCGTTCAATCACTTTTAGAATGCCTAGTCGAGTGGAATCCATAGCGCATTCCTTCGGGGTTAATAAATAACCATCGATCCTTTACACTTCATTATTTTCAAGCCAATTTCTCATTTACTGACACCAGTAATCAATGACAGACTCAGCCCAACTTGCTTCAAAGTACCCTTTAATCGATCAAAGTGATGAAACGCATACACTTTTTGTATGCGGTCCGTTACTTTCATTGTACCTGGCGGAAGAGTGGACATAGATGGTTCGCCGTACATTCGCATAGGTTAACTCTAGTTTGCCTTCTGGATGGAAAAATTGAACTCTTTCTGAACTTAGGTTGCGCTGCTGGCAACGTGCTTTTGCTGTATGTCGCATTTCGATGATCAAGAACCAGCTATGGTCTTTATGAAGTTACTAAGCCACTGGCTTTCATTTCCTTTCTATATGAGTGCTACAGAGCGGTTTGCCGATTAAATATGCACAGCAGCACAACAGTTATCCGATGTAGCACGATAACGGCAATCTGTAGCATATATCTCTCTTGATGCCATCTGTTAATCGTAGTCTTGTAATCTCGTCCTCTTTCCAGTTATGCAGAGAAGTCCGTGATATGCTGCTTTGTTCTTCTTCTGTCGTTATGGATGTTCAGAAATCCAGGATTTATGAAAGGTATTCTTTCACATTCTTGAATTTTTTGTCAAGTAAAGATATTTGACGTTGTTCCTGCTTAACAAAGTTAGAAACACCAACGAGAATGAAGATATTCTCCACAATGTAACGAGGTTAATCGAGATATAAGAACTTTTATACCTGCGTTATTTTGAACCTCATGCTAACAAAACATTACTGAGAGCTGCACCAAGACGATGTGATTCCACGTCTAGGCTTTCCTCCGAAATCGTCTGCGTCTATAAATGAAAGAACTGCGTAACAAAATCAAGGGCGTCTTAAATGTGTCTCAGCATTATTCTCCCTATAAACAGCTGATGGTCCTCAAAACTAACGTGCGAAACGGTTTGTGTTGTTGCGTTTTTCATAGGAGAGCACTTGCCAGCTTCTTAAAGGGCCGGTGCCATTTTCAGCACAGAAGGATCCTGTCTATTCGTGAGTTCAGTTGTGATTTAGCTGACTGCTCTCTTTTAAAAACGCGTCCAGCAAACGTCGCCCTTTCTGTCTTAGAGCACCTAGCTGTCGCTATCGGTCAGTAGGTCCTTCAAAAACTGCCTGTTTTAAGATAGCAGTAGCACTGTGGGAGGATGACGCTTAAGTAGGCCTTTCAATTAATGTGGATTCCATTAGGTCACTACTCCACGGTGACGGGTCGTTGATAGGTGTTTCTCAATGATGGAACACCGAGTACTCAATAATCATGCATAATAAAACGAATTGCATCCGGATACTTAAATATACCTCGCCGTTTTCGACAGCAGAGTGTTGTTTCCTACCGTCACCACCGCTGAGATTCATACCACTGTCGAGAATGCGTATGAACCAAGTGGACACGGTGGAATTACACATAAGGTGTTTGGCGAATGTACGCTTAGTGCCTACACGGTCAGTCACACTTATACTCATGGCCGTGGTTAGCTCACATGGCAGAGGTTCCTTGCAATACTCATGGCTCGATCACGCTTACTAGGCTAATCGGCCTCTCCAGCCTTCCGGGAACTGCAAACATTGAGTCTATAGTTGGTAAGCCAACTGAAACTAGTGTATAGATAAAATTTCCACTCGTTCATCTTTATGTTGCCAGTTTGAGATGCGCGTGTGGGGTAACCGCCAAGGAATTATCAATGGCGAGCGCTCTTATGGCTTTACCGGTGAATGTTTTGTTTGTAAACTTGTTTTGGATTTAACCTTAAAAAAATCGAAAACGATACTTGAATTTCTAAAATTTCCAAAGCAAGCGCGATAGTTACGAGCACAGTGGCATATTGGGGAACGTGATCGTGTTTTGCTAGACAAGACCACCACACCTATTCAATATAAGAAAGCTTACATTGTAACAAAAACGTCTTCCATACTGTAGTCTAGTTTCGAATCCATGGCTCGCCTTGAACTGGGAATCTGTTAAATACGTCACGAGAGCATTCATCATTTTTGTAGGACACGCATTTGCTCCGATGCATGCTGATATTATGCGGCAGTAGAATACTAGAACTTAATTATTGTTCAGGCTTTGGCGCACTTCTACCTAAAGGCAGTTACACTGACGCCACGTCAGCTATAATAGTTGCTATTCTTCTTTTCGCGCTACCGAGCGAGAAGCCAGACCTATTGACTTACAAAACAAAGGAAGACATTAACAAGGTATAGAAGTATATAATCATCTTCCTTTACTACTTCGATTTTTAAGACGCATTGACTAAAATCCCATTTTTTAAAATGTACTAATTAAGAGATCCTTTAGCAATGCCGTTTAATGGACTGGCCGACCATGCAGAAGAGATTTCCTTGGAATGTTGTACTTTTGTTGGGAGGTGGATTCGCTTTAGCTGCTGGTTGGTGATCGAGAGAAAAAAATGAGATAATGTTGAAAAACATTTTTGCTGTTAAAAGCCACATATTGTAAGGGGGTGTTTCAATTTATAGATAATAGTGACTGAATCCTCATCACTTATGATTACTTTATGATAGAAATATCCTAAACATCCTGGTTGCTGGAATTGTTGCAGTTCAGGTGTAAAGGAGTCCGGTTTGTCGGTGATGGTTGGTAGAACGTTGGCGGCTTTTAACCAGCTTCCGTTGTGGGTCATGCAAATGGTAACAATGGCAGTAGTAATGGCAATCACCAATATCTGCAGCAACACCGTCACGGCTACAGTTTTCGTACCAATAGTCGCTACAATGGTATGGCATTACCGATTTTTTGCACAATTGTCTACAAACATTTTTTGAGATCTCCACTCATTTCACATTTAGATTTAAATTCAGAGGCTCGTTTGAGCTTCCATGAATGTGCATACCGTTCGATCCTGCGGCCCATGCCAGCTAAGCTTTCTATCTCTTCGGAGCTAGCAAATTCGTACCGTGCTTGCCTGAGAGGGTAGAAAGACTTACTTGATACATTATTAGACCGCGTACGTTATTTTTTGGCTTAAATACCCATTGGATCAGTTCTACGTCGCTTAATGAGGTTGAGTGAATGATGCGCCACTCAGGATTGGTCAACGACAAGCGTTGTCTTTTTCTCTTATCATTCACACCCACTTTATACAGGTATTCTCAAATAGACCGCCTCAATTCACTAAGAATTGTGCAGGATCCAACACAGTCTACATTTGAGTGATGTTATTCTTAACTGTGTTTTGGACGAAAATACCGAACTCCTCACTTGGAGGAACGCTTTCCGTACTCCGCCGATCGTTCCTCAGTAACATCTTTGGTCCACGATGAGGTAATAGAATACTAGAAAGGTGATCACTGGTATTAAAACCTTTTCAACGCCACCTTTTTACAGATTAATTGACAATTAAGTTAGTGAATTCCGCATTCATTTGCTTGTAATATTTTTAAGGGTGCTGAAATGAAACGACATCCTTTCACTCTGATGATACCAGCGACATTATCATGTTCATTCGCATTTGTTCTTCCGGTAGGCACACCGTCGAATGCCATTGTGTTCAGTTCAGGAATGGTCAAAGTTTACGATATGGTAGGCGTACTGTTGTCGTTAACACTATTGCTACTGTAAACTACAAAAGGTTTAAATGCCGGAAAACTAGTAAAAAGAGGTCGAACCATACCTTGTAATTTTAGTCATACACTTTACGCTGTTAAACATTCATCGTTTTATTGTTTATAAGCCATCCAATTATTCAATGGAGACCAGCCGCACAGACTTGAGAGTCAGAGTAAGCTGATGAGGAATATCTCTGGCTTAGGGCGAAAAATCAGAGCGTGGTACAGCGCGAGGTCACGGGTGATCATAAGAAACTCTCTCTGCAGTTCATTTCTGAAATTTTGCAATTCTTCCAAAACGCTCCGATAGATTTACCCGCTAATAGTTCAGGTTCGCATGCGAGAGTAGTGACTTTTGCTTCAAAATCCTCCACATCATTTCTCCATGCCCTGTGCGCCCTCGAGAAATATTTGCTTTAAACTTCAATTTACCAACTAATGTTTCCTTATACGGGACACACAGTGGTCTCTCGTTTCGCTAATGTATTCCTTGCCGCACGCTTTACAAGAGATCAGATAAACCGTACCCGAACATTTTGGGAACTGGTGCTGCCTTCTATAGTATGCTGAAGAAGACGGAAACGCCATGGAAAGGGTATACAAGAGTTAAAGTTGAATCGAGTTGCTCACAAATGTTATAAGATGTGGATACACTAAAAATGGGCATAAAAAATAAATGGATTTTAGGCAAGTGCCGGATTTACTATTTCGCTGGCCTGTCTCGTTATAACGCTGGTGTATATGAACACTATAGCCCACATCTGCTTACCACTTTCCGAGTTTCCCGCTTGGGCAGAACTGTCCAACTCATCTTGGACGGTGTGAGCAGATGAAGCAGGGCCATCTATCGTTTTCGACCAGTTTACCATCCAAAGGTTTCGGCTGAGTATTTTGAAGCATTGCCTTCAGATAGAAAATACCGTTCTCATTTGTTGTCCAATTATTCCATGCTCAATTGCTTTAGAATAGTTCTACAACATATAAGCGAAATTGTGGAATTTTCTTCTCATTGTTCATATCATCGTGATTTTCTCAGTAAGTATACATTTCGAGCAGTGGTGTTTGGAGACCCCAGAATTTAAACAGTTTTTGCTCGCATGAATGACCCAGAAATTTCTAAGCAATGACGATCAGCTGTTCTGTTGTCCTTTCGTCATCTACAGGATAGCCTAACTATCTTTCCGTCATAAATTATAGCCTAAACCCCTTGTCGATCATCGAGTTAGTGTTGTTATGGGTTTCGGAAAGTTTTCTTCAGAATCTATATCGTTAACTCAAAAGTAGATCGATAGTTATTGCTAGTCATGGGCGACACCACTGATGTACTTCACATCTTCGACATTATAATTAGTGGTTGCGGGAAGAACGAGTGGAAGTCGACCAAATGTGGAAAATGAGTGGGCAGCACAGTCCATCTCCTCCTCTGGAGAACAATCGACCACCATTTGAAGTTGGCTTCTCAGTGATTCCTCTGCTCCACTCATTATCAACTCACCTTTTTGATGTGATATTTGCCTCTGCCCATGTTTACCACTTATTTGCTGACGTGATTTACTATGTTGATGCAAATTTCCGTGTTTTTGTCTCTTTAAGCAGTTCCTTCAAACTCGCTTCGTGCTAAATTGATGTGATGTTGATATGTTTACCACTGGTGATACAATAAAACTAATTTTGCTTCATTGGAAACTATTACTACAAAACCTAAACCAAGTTTATTGTTGGTTTTTGTTACTTTAAAAATGCCACGAGGGAACAGGAAGGCTCTAACTGTGTAATACCATGATTCTGTAATCATTCGATTGTTCAGACCGGATGTATAATACTAGAGAAACTATACGTGGAATGAAGATGTAGTTTTGGAGAATAAAGGATCAGTAAGGTGGACAGCTTATGTACAAACTTACATCAACGTTTACAACAGGTTTATATGGAACTTTTTAGAAGGAATCGTATCTGCACTGGATGTTCTGCCCGTATTTCAAAGAGTAAAGAAGCTGCTGCTCATCTTTTAACGAAAATCTCCACCATTATTTTTCGTTATGTACGCGCCTCTCTTATGATCACGTCCCGAATAATTTGTATGAAAGAAGTAAACCCACATCATATACTATCTTTTCTTAGTAATAACTCCAAAGACTTGCCAGCGGTGACTTTAAGGAGTCAGTACGTTCCTTCTCACTCACAAGCACGATTATCTTTACTATAAGGATCTTTAGAGCAGTTTGTTGATGAGAATGATTAAGTGTGGCTAAGTCGGGATCCCGAACGAGATGGCACTCGACCAGCGCTCAACATAAGCGCGAAGACAGACCATTGCGAGTCGTCTGGGGAATATACTGATTAACAAACCACATTTGTCACCTGTTTGAGGCTCTGCGCGGCTGGTCTCAACCGAATAACTGGAAAACATACAAAGGACAAAATGGTGAATGCTCAAGAGAACTGCAACCGTATATGTAACTTTATAACAGATGGTCGTTCACGTCACCCATGCTGAATCTTAGATACTCAAGTTGATTATCGAAATAGCCCGAGTCAGCATTAGTACACGCTCCATTTGTACTGCTCATAAGCCTGAGCTGCCGAATCGGTAACTACGAGTACCCAGATGGATTCCGCCTGCTTAAACATGAAGAACATTATCACATATTTATTTACGTGGTCTTATAAACTGATCTTTTTAAGCTGACGCGAGGTTGGTACAGATCTTCGTTGTCTTTGTCGTTGTTTTTGATGTTATTGATCGATGGCTGACGTTTCGGAGACTTCGCCTTCCTCAGAGCCTGGACGTACTTTATGTTAGAATACTTTTTATTATTCGGTGGAAAAGAAGGTTAAAGTATTAATGAATACCAAACTTTCAAATAGACGCCATATTGAACAGAAAGGCCACTCAGCGTGATGTTACGTGCGGGACTGGCCCACACGTAGTTCACGTGGAGTCGCGAGCAAGTCACGCCCAGGGGTCAAAATATCATTTTGAAATAGGGCGCCAGGTCACGCGTGATAGTGAGGCATTCGTCATTCCGGTTCCTCTTTGGATTTTTCAAATTTATCCAAAACGCCTCAAGAGTTTTGCGCGTTGATGTTTTTGATTCCTGCGCTAGGATCCGCACATTTACTTCAAAATCATCGCCGTTGTGCTTTTGTGCCCTATGCGTACCTAGAGGGGTGTTTAAACGGATTTTAGCTTTCCCATCTAGATGTTTATTTATGCGGACACAAAGTGGTCTACCCGTTTCCCCGATATATTCCTCGCCGCATGCATTACATGAGATCAAGTATATTATACCTAAACTCATGCAATCCCCCTCTCTCCCGTTAGGACAGATCATACAGTTTTCTGCACAAACGATCATAGAGACGGTTTCGAACTAACTGGTGGCATAGGGTGTTTGTATGGGATGTCTATAAACGTTACATAATTTTCAAGACCACTTTTTCTTAAGCACTTAAGCTGCCCTTCATATCAAATAAAGTAAGTCACGCCATTAAAAAGTGGCCATTAAAACAAAAAACATCGGTTTCATATGCGACTGATCCAACAAATACGCACCAAGCAACGATGTCATTCTAGCACCTGCATCACCTGTAGCCCTGTTGATCGTCGAGCGACTCGAACGGGGCCAGAAAATCTTCCATTTTTTTTTGTCGCGGCAAGAGTAGCCCAGTGGGTTCTGCTCGCTCTAGAGACTCTAGACATCATATCTTTCTTTACGGCTCTTTGTGACTGTAACCATCGGGTCGGTGATCTTCCTGCAGTACGTTTGACATCCCGAGGAATCCAGTCACTAACGGCTCTTGTCCATCGATCCATGTCATTCATACGCATTATGTGTCCGACCCACATTATCTTCGTCTATTTGGCTTACAGAACGGCATGCTTGATTTTTGATCGTTGACGCAGGTCGGAGCTTCAGATACCATCCCTTACTCGTGTGAAACGGGATACTCCTAGCATCTCTTTATAACTCGAAAGACCGACTTTCTATGAACCTCGGCATAAATAGTTGATATATTTATTTATGAGATCTTATAAACTGATCTTCTTAAGCTGACGCGAGGTTGGTACAGATCTTCGTTGTCGTTGTCGTTGTCGTTGTTTTTGATGTTATTGATCGATGGCTGACGTTTCGGCGACTTCGCCTTCCTCAGAGCCTGGACGTACTTTATGTTAGAATACTTTTTATTATTCGGTGGAAAAGAAGGTTAAGGTATTAATGAAGCTCCTAGCATCGTCCTTTCGACTGCACGTTCAACAACGCTGAGTGATTTACTTCCATAGAAAAACACAATACAATACAACAGGAGCTGACGTCTTGGCAGTATCGCCTTCTTCAGAACCTGGAAGGGTGTACTGATATACAATCTACTAGACCAAACGCTTCAATAACACTTACAAAAAGACGAAAGACTCTTTGGTAATTACATGATCAACAGGTTCTCGAAAAACCCACCGCTTTTTACGTGACTTTCAATGAGGAAGATTAGAACAGCTGATTATAGTCGCATATGGTTGATGACTGCACTATCCTACATCAGAAATTGATGAGAACATACTGAGCAAGGTTGTGTATGACCTCTGGGCATTCATCACTGCTATTCATTGTAGGATTTTGGAATTTATCCAAAAAGCCTCAAGAAGTTTCTGCGCTAGTGCTTTAGTCTCCTGTGCAGGGATATTGACTTTTACTTCAAAATCGTCTCCGCTATGCTTTTGTACGTGCCTAGTGGGTACATTCTCTTAGTTTTCTTTTACCATCTAGGTATTCTTTTATACGGATACACAAAGGTCGGAGCTTCGGAGCCCATCCCTTGTGTGGAACGGGATACTCCTAGCGTCGTTTCGACTACGCATTCAATAACGCTGAGTGACCTTTCTTCCTGCTTACGTAACGACCAGGTTTCTGACGGATACCTTAGGGCGGGAAGTACCGTTGAGTCGGAAAGGTGGGCCCGGAGTCGGGTGCTCTTTTTTCTCCTCACTACTTCTTCGAAGTTCTCGAAAGCTCCCCAAGCCGCTCGTTTCCTTCTACCTAGCTCTGGAGCTAGGCCGTTCATCATATTGATTTCACAACCAAGATAGGTGTAACTAGAGCATTCGGAAATATTCATTCCGTTGAACATGAATGGAGCATGCGAAACCAATCCATTCTTCATGAACATCGTTCTTGTGAGATTTAGTCGAAGACCAATCTTTCCACAGACTTTATCAAAGTCATCAAGCATGCATTCCGCTTGGCTAATGTTTGGTGTTATAAGGACGATGTCATCAGCAAAGCGAAGATGATGTAACTGCCGACCGTCGATTTTCACTCCCATGTTATCCCTTTCCAATGTGTGCGTGACGTTCTGGAGGGTGGCGGTGAATAATTTTCGCGAGATGGTATCGTCTTGCCTAACTCCTCTTTTGACGTTAGTGTTAATATCGTGGTAGAATGGTGATATCTTGATTGTGAAAATTTTGTACAGCACACTAAGAATCTTTATGTACTGAGTAGGGACTCCTTGATTATCAAGTGCTTCCATGATTGCTTCTATCCCATTTGAGTCAAAGGCCTTCTTTAAATCGAGTACTCTCGCGACACTTCAATGAGTCTTGTTATTGTGTGGATGTGGTCCATCGTACCAAATGCTTCTTGAAACCCTGTTTGCTCACATGGCTGTCCTTCTTCCAGTGTTTTGTCAATCCTGTTTAGGGTGACTCGAGTGAAAAGTTTGCAGGCGACAGACAGTAAGCAGATTGGGCAATAGTTGCCAATATTGTGTACGCCATCCTTGAACAATTACACGGTCTTGGTGGTCTTCCACTGACTAGGGACATTGCATTCAGACAGGTGACGTGTGAAAAGCCGAGCCAGTGTGTTTACAAGGACTGGCGGAGGGCTCTTCAGGTGTTCTGGTCTTATCCTGTCCGGCCATGGTGCTGTTCGATTTTTCACAAACGAAATGACATATCGGATTTCGGAAGGGTGAACCGGTGGTACAACATATCCATCCTCTTTTATTTCATATGACAGAAGGTAGGCGTGACTATGGAAGAGATCCGAGTAGTATTCGCGAATGATTTTCTTCATCGACTTTATGGATGCTATAACTGTTCCGTCTGGGTGCCGGAGAGCAATTATCTTGGTCATGTAATTGGCGAAGCTTCGGTGGGCTTCGCGAATGTTTTTCCCAGCCTCTGCAGCTTTGGCCATTACTGCTGCTCTGCGCTCTCTAAGATTTTCCTTTATCGTCCCTCTGCTTTGTTTTGCAAGTTCGAATGTTAGTTCGCGGTTGCCTGCAGCTCGTGCGATTCCACGCTGGCGTACCAACTCGAGTGTTTCTGGGGACAAACGTCTCTTGGTGACTTTCGAACTCTTAGCTTTCATAGCGCTAACGTAAAGATGTTGAATGAGCCAATCGTATTCTTGGTCGATGTTATCGACAGCAGTATCGTCCCAACAACCGACTAATTAATTGAATAAGTCCCAAAATACGCCCAGGCTCTGAAGAAGGCGAAGTAGCCGAAACGTCAGCCATCGAACTTCGACTTCTTTTTCGTTATAGCTTGACGTCGGCGCGTAAACGACGAAGAATGTCAAAGCCAGAATTGATCCACGTCTTCTTAATCGTAAGCGTCCGATTCGGATTGTAAGTTGTTCGAATGAAACGATGTCCATTGACAAACTCGTGTTGACGAGAATGTCGACCTCGCCGACTCCTGTACTGTCGCATGTTCCGAGGAACAGTTCTTCTCCGGTGTCATAGACGGGGTTGAGAGGCTGGCGTCTTCTCGTCTCGACCAGGCCGATGACGTCGTACCTTATCCTTCTGGCTTGCATGAGCAAGTTTCTATCGAGGACTCGAATGCAAGTGTACGTGCATTGCAGGTACAGATCGTCGCCATAGTTCTTTGAAATCCAGGCAGCTCCCATTGGTCTTGAGATTTTGGCAGCCTCTCCGTGCTCGTCCTACCCAACGCTGCGAAATTGGAGGCTCTTTCGGGATCAGGGAATGAGGCCAATTTTTCACTGTGTTTAGCATTTTTGATAGCGGCGTATAGCTTGCTGGGCTCTGAACGTGGGGCTGGATATACTCACGAGTAGTTTGCCAGACTCTCCCAGAGTGGACATGGAGCTTATTTGTTGCAGGCGACTCCTAACCGCCTTCCATATACTTCGCAGTTACTTGATTGCAGGCTTTTTAACTCGTAGAATACGATCCGCATAAGCAAGAACGCACCCACACACGCATGCATAAATACGCCTAGCAAATACAGAAAGTATGTGCCAAATGAGCGCAGCAGAAACTGGGAGTCCATCTCCTGGATCCAACTGCGTCTCAGGGAAGCAAAGGTCGCTTTTGGTCCGCAATTAACCCCCTATCCGCACCCTAGGGACGCGCCACCCAGCCTCTCGACTAACCGGCTCGAGACCCCTCGTGTGAGGGAGATCCGTGGGTGTGGGTGGGTGGGTTATCGCAAATGGTTCTATATGAAAATTAAATGTATATATCTAAGGCGCGTGTGACGCCCTGAAACACACCGCATCTCTCAGGGATTGATGAACACCTGGAGCTTTTGTTTTATTTGATGTATATATATATATATATAT
>UYYA01001183.1:0-19820 GCA_900624975.1 Angiostrongylus costaricensis | reverse complement strand
TAAACATTGTGATTTCAGCTACAGCCATAGCTTAACTGGGTTCTATGCCGATTTGCGCTCCCCAGATCAACCCCGCTGACGGATGATTGCTGTAGCAAAAAGATCGATAGAACTAGCCTGAGAGACAGGCGAAACGTAGAACTCGCAAGGTGTAGTGGTGAACGCGTTACTCCCCGGAAAGGATAATAGCGCGTTCGTTCCCCGCCATAGACACCTGCGGTCCAGAGTTTTGCAAATATCTCAGCAACGTTGTGGTCGTATTTCGCTTAATTACAATAATGTTACATAATACTAACTTTTTTATTTACTGCCTACTACAATCTTCACGGCAACGTATTATGCGTTATCAATCTCAACGATGCTGAGATATTCGAAAAACTTAGACCCCTGGCCAGATCGAACCACGATTTTCCTTTCACTGGGATGCCGCATTGCACTCCGCGACACGGATGCCCTTGCTTTTCGTCTCTCTCACCTTGTTTTCTGTCTGCCAGTGCCATCAGCAATCACCCGTTTACGGGATTGATTTGTAGAATCCAAATTCAGTTGTTTGTCATTGAGTCTAGTTATTATCGCATCATACCCTGCCGTGAAAATTGTAGTAGTCAGTATATAAAAAAAGTAAAGATTGTGATTTCGACTGCAACCTCAGCTCAACTGAGTTTAATGCTTATGTGTGCTCCCCAGATCAATCCCGTTGACGGATGATTGTTGACGGCACCGATAGATAGAAAACTACTGAGAGAAACACAAAACAAGCGAGACCGTGGCTCCTTCAGACAGTCCTCGCCCATGTATTGCTTTGTGCGGCTGCTATCCATCAACTAACTTTAATACTTACAGCAAATAAACGGCTCCGAAAAAGGCAAAACTGCTGAAACATCGGCTATTGTATCCTAATAAATTCTACAATGCCAACCTCGTGTCTGGTTATTGAAGAAAACATGGAATTATCTCAGCATTGTTGTGGTTGTTATATAATCGTTATAAACGTTGATTCATTATTTCCGCAATCATAAAAATCTATTTATAGGTCATAAAAGCTAGTCATTTATGCCTCTTTTGGCCTTTATTTTCTCAATTTCTTATTTTTCACTCGTTGGTTCGTTCTTGCGCCATGTGCTTTCTAAGACCTCCATCCCTCCGCAGTGCAAAAATCGCTACCGGTCTTACTTCGAAGGATAGGAGCACTGGCCCGACATATCGGAAGACCATTGCAAACCATTGTATAGGCTAGATGTGCACTCAGTCACTAATCCACTCATAAAATGCTTATTTGCGCCGAATTCATTGCGCATTCCTAAGAGATAGGTCAGCAACGAACGCTTGATCTTTCAGCTTTACGTTCTACACTGGATAATCTTTGCTCAATCTTTGTCTATTATTTTTTACTTTTTTATAAACATAGGGATAATCTAACAGATTTTCTATATCCATAATATATACAAGGTTGCCTGTACAAGACGTTAACACATCACTTCAAGCAGATTTCATACTACACATATTTTCTCTTTCAGTAGCTGCACATTCGTTTTCACTAATACGTTTGTTCCACGTTTAAAAGTACTGAGATATTAAAAATATGGTCCCAAGAAAAATTCTTCTATGAAACTTCTAGGTTCTGAAATTGTATATTTTGTTAAAAATTTCGATCACCCGTAGTTGCGGTGATCATCTGACTTGAGCTAGCAGCACTAATATTTACAGTCGTCCCTATCAAGCAGTGTATCAGAGCAGTCATGCAATCTACGTCAGTTTGAGGACTACGAAGAACACTTGTCTTTTGGTCTATACGACATTTCATAACTTTTTAAACGAGAAGGTATCCATGGGTGTTTCGTCGGATTAGCGGTGGTGTTTTACCAAATTACGTGCCTGATACATTCCGACAGACTGCGTGTACGGACGTACATTTATGTATAAAAATGTATGAAAACGTATATCTGTGTAAAAAAAAATGTGAACAGGAAAGATTATTCAGAAGGGGAAATCATTCAAAGAATCTATAGGGTCCGTACGGAGTTTCATTTGGTCCGCTTTTGTGATTTAACCATCTGGAGACGAGCCACGTAGTGAGTCCAAGTCACAACTAGCTAGTGGCATTTCCTCTTTGGAATAGGGATCTGTAGGAATTGCCAATAGAAGGAGATATTATATAATTTAATTAGAAATTGAGGGCTTTAATGTAAAATTCATGTAGCCAATTTTTATTTAACGCATTGCGGAGCACGTGTACTTGAACGAACACACACCTCTTCAGAGGTTTTTAGTCGCGCTTTTTGCCTCCTATTGTTACCTTTCCCAAGTTAGATGTGGCGCATGAAAACCTGTTCTCTACACTTAAAAATTTGCAAAAACCCTCGTCTTAGTGTTGACAGATTATGGCTGTTAAAGGGTATACACCATAGACAATGTGTGTAATATCGGAAAAAATAGGTGAAAAACCATAAGGCGAAATGATAGCGAAGGCACGGTTAGTCGGCTGACATGGGAAGCGTCCGTGAACATTGAAGTTTGAAATTCAGGGTAAGATTTTTGCTATGATAAGCGATAAATCGTTGGAAAAACTTCTTCATAGGGTCTCGGTGCTCACAGAGTACGCGCTCATCAGTGGCATACAAAGCAGTTTGTTTTCACAAAAGCTCAACAAGTCTCATCGTGTTTTACAATTTCCAGTTTATGCATACCTGAATTATATACGTGTACATATAAAATGTTATCGTTTTATTTTATCCTCCCTGTAATATTTCACTGCAGGGTAAAATGTGAATTACAACTACACAACGATGGTCCTCCATCTATCGAAAGGAGGCGCCACTGTGGCACACACTTGGAGTTGATCCCCGCGCCCATGGCCCACGAAGCCTTCCATCCCTCTGGGGTCGGCAAATTGATACCAGACTTGCTTGGAAGGTTAGGAGCACTGGCTCGATACAACGGTTGGCCACCGCGTGTCATTGTAAAGGCCAGATTTGCATTCAATCACCTCCAACGATACCTAATGAAGTCGAATACATGGCACATAAGGGATTGATCAACGCCGAGAGTTTTAGAGCTTTTTATAGAAAGGGAGAAAAGGTGTGATTTATAAAAAATTTATTCATTTCGTTTTATCTGGTAGCTTGAAATTTATCGTCTGCCATAGAAAATACTACCATTACCATGGCTATATTGCTAACGATCTCATCGTATTTTTAGCCCTTGATAATGTTAATGGTGGTCGCGTATGTGTTCCCATCGCATCACCGCTATTTTCTAATGGCTTCCGCGTTTTTCTCAGCATTTTCTATCGATCGCCTACTTTCTCGAGATGACTGCTTTCGTTGTTTCTTCTCTTTCCATGATGGTTTCTAGAATTCATTAGTCTGAAATAAACGTTTTCTGAAAGCGCTTTGCCAAGTAGAAAACATTGCGATAAGCTCTTACGGAATACTGTACTGCCTTCAAGAATTCAAGCAGAGTATTTTGTTTCCCTGAATACACTGTGTCTATGCGTCGAAATTGTTTGTTGCAATCTAAGTGGCTTCAGAGGAAAGTGTTTGTTTTCTAAAGCTACTTTACTGCACCTTGTGAAACGTCACTCAACTATCACTCATTCCCCTACACGTTATTTTCTTCCCGAATTCCCTCGTGATTTTCATTAGTCGTCCCGCCGGCCCTCGGTCGTATTTTCATATTTCTCTTTATCTATCGCCACCATTTCTCCCAGCAATTAAGTGCAAAGAATTGTCAGGCTTCTGAATATCATCTACCTGCTAATTATAAGCTTTTACCTAGGTATCAATAGAGCACCTCCCATAATGAACTAAGCAGAAATGTGACGTGATTCCACATCCATATCCATGTGACCTTCCAATTATGCGACCTTCAGCAGAAACAGATCGCTTTGGTGATTTGGTTAATGGAGCTTTTATCATTGACAAAATCGTTTTTGCACATTTATTTGAGTCTTCCATATATGAAAATCGGACTAATTCTATGCTAAATTCCCATATCTGTCCAAAGAAATGTGACGTTTTTAGCCCAGCATCTAGGTGTTTAATTTTCAATATTGGGTCTCCTTGCAAGTACTATTACATTTTCTGTCATTTTGCTTCTAAAATGCCAATTAAAATAAGCAAACGCTCTTAAACGTGTAAAGAATAGAAAGATAAAGTTCCCGGCGTTGATCGATCCCTGTGAGATGCGCCATGCATTCGACTTCATTAAGTATCGTTAGAGGTGATTTAATGCATATCTAGCCTCTACAGATACTCGCGGTGGCCTACCGATGGATCGAGCCTGTGCTGCTATCCTCCCAAAGAAGTTTGGTACCTATTTGCCGACCCCGGAGTAATGGAAGGCTTGGTGAACCATAGGCCTATAAACGTATATTAAACGTATATTCCACACAACCCACTTCATCAGACGAAAATAATCAGCAGTTAGTGCATTTTGACTATTAACGTGAAATGCTGGATTTTTAGTATCCTAGTTTTATCTAACTATCGATTAGTTAAAGTTTTTCACTTCTGAAGAACAATATTTTATTAGAAATCTTCAATTATTTGAAATATTCGTCAAATCTCCGCGTAGCGCTGCTATTAGAGGTGCCCTGCCAAACACATCGCTTCGACACCGTGTTCCGGTCTCCATGCCTTCCATCTCTCCGGGATTGGTAAATTGTTACCAGACCAATATGGTAGGATAGCAGCACTGACCCGATGGATTGGTAGGCCACCACGAGTTGTTGTAGAGGCCATATATGTATTCAATTACCTTTAATGTTGCTTGATGAAGTCAGATGCATGGCGCATCTCCCAGAGATAGATCAGCGCCAAGAGCCTTATGCGTTATTTTTTCATTCATCAAACTCGTTTTCATTTACACGACACATGTGATGCAGTGGTTAGAGGTACTCGTAAAAACAATACACGCTGGGTGAACCTTTGGCTCGATCCCGATCACACTCAGCTAACTAAATTTACTGGCCTTCCTGGGACATCAGTTTGGTACAAAACCTGTTTGAGTTGATGAAAATGCTGACTTAGTTTATTGTTAAATTGTCTCAGTTTATTATGTAGGTTCAGTATGTACTCAGTTATCTTTAAGATGTTTGATGAAAAGGAATTCATCCTAAAAATGGAGGCTAAAGAGGGTGTGTTAATGATTAACGCTCCCATTCCCTGTCTTCAATTTCAACAGCACTCCATCTCTGTCATACAAAGTTTTCTCTTCTGCTTTTCTGATTTGTTCTTTTTACTACAGAGACTCCTTACTTTTCTGACTAATCACTAACATCTTAGTCTATCATTTACGCACCTTCTCAAACCGCATGGCATCAAAACGGATGCACTTTTAGATGCGCGTTTCTATCTTGCCACTCCTCTTTCATTTTCCCCGCTTACGCCTTTCTGATATAAGACAACAGAAATTCACTGACGCAAACTCATCAATGATGACGCTTATGTCGAATGTTATTAGCTATATAGCAGACAGAACACCTTACAAATTCTGGCGATGACAAGTTTTGCACTGATAAATCGGTTTGAAGATTACTTCATGTCTTATCCTTCAGTGATTGATCAATGCCGAGAGCTTATATTTTTAATTTTTTTTAACAGCTACTTTTACAGGATATTTTCGAATGATATGCTTCTTTAGTTAAATTTCAGTCTACACTTGATCTCGCACTGTGCTTGCCACTTAATACTCCCGTCTAGTCGACTTCCCGATTGCTCTTTCCTCAGTGTTGTCCTCAGCAAATTTTCCATTTAAACCTAATTCTCGTAGCTTGGAAATATCTTTTGTTCAAACTTTCCAAGAGGTCATGGAAGAGCGTTCTGCAATTGTCACGCACTTGGACACTGGCACTTGCGCATCCAGTTTTCAAGCAGGTTCTTCACCTTGTGACTAGGTTTTATCCATGAGGGCCGCAATTCTCAGCATTTGTTCAGTCATGACCTAACTTTTAGATAGGCATGTCGAGTTATTTCTCAGCTTGAATAGCTTTGTTATTGGATGCTTCACTCTGCTTTGTTGTTATAGGTCACAATTTAACATCACGGTGCACCACATCCACAATATCGAAGCAAACAATTAGAGTAAGGTTCTCTAAGGCTATTCTAAATGTGGCAAAACATAATCGTATCCACTTCATAATAGTATACACTTTACCATATTTCGCTCTATGGAGGTTTTTTACACAATTAGTTTTGTGCAGTTTTTGTTAGTGCACCAATTATTTGTTACGTTGTAATCGTTCCTGTCCTGTGATCAAACACAGATTCTGAGTTGGGAAAATGTGGGAGAGACATTTGTGGTTTCATGATAACACAATGAATTTTACTACGAAGCTTCTCCATATCTTCCGATATAAAGGTAGTGTCTGAACACTTTCGGTAATCTCAAGAGAATTCAATGCTGAAGTACCAAGGTTTTCATGATTAGATCAAAGACAAACTTTTCACGGTGCCTTAGTGGATGTCATAGACTGAACAAGTAATGGAAGAAGACGAATTGTCTATTGAATAAGACCCAGATGCAGACACTTCCAGGATTATGCTAAACTTTTTATTTACTGCTTATTACTAGTTCATTGCAGGGTATTATGTGAAACACAACCACAATGATGCTGTGATATTTGCAGATCTGGGAACCCCTGGGCAGCTTCGAACACCTCTGGTTGTATTTCCAATTGTGGTTATATCCACCCCCAGAATTTTGGTGGATTATCGATTTGCTGGGTGTAGTTGTCAGCTCAATCTCACGTATTTCCGTTTGTAATGGATTTGTCTAGCTCAGTGATTACCAAGAATTCTCACACAAACTTTGTGAGTTACCTATGACAGAGCGGATGATTTCGTTTCTTCATATTCATTTGCTTGGTCTTTGGTTCGCTTATATCTTCATCCGGGGATTTCATCTTTAGTGCTCGTTTTATGCAATGCGTAAAGCAACCGTCCGCTATAGTTTGCACCTTTTCTGTTTATGACTGTGCCGGATTTTCATGCACTTTCAGGTGCAAAGATGACATAGCATGTGTTATGACAAAAGCTCGGAAGCACTGTTTTTCAATTAACCTAATGTATTACATTTTCTAGTCTATTTGATGCGATCCGACATTCGTGCTGTGTGGATTACAGCACTTCTTGCATCCATCCATATTCTGCGAAGGTCTTCGGATTTGCGTGTGGATTGCGGTTGGATTCCTCTGCTACTTGAGGGTTTTTGGCTTTGGTCTTTTTTATGAATTTCGTTAAATGCTGCTCGAGTCGATACTCTCCTGGAATCCAAGGTAGCAGTGTTAGGTCGTTTCAATGTCTTCATTTCAGCTGAATGTTATCTTTTGTGGAGTGGATGAGCGCAAACGATCCCATACCGGTCCGGTGCCAACTTTCTGACATCGTAGAGATGCAGGGCTTATCCAACCCAGGGCAGAGTCTGAACTATGTTCTGATTAGAATTCTAAAATTTATCGTGTTTTCAGCAGGTGCAAAAAGAAAACGATATTTGTTAAAAATAGGACATATATACGGTTCTTACGCCGTCTTGAGTACGGTGCTTGTATTAAAGCGTTTAGCATTTTTTTCGTCTTTCGTGCTCATCCCTAGTGTTGGCCTTTTTTCTTCATGGTCACGCTTGTTAAATTCGCTTTCTAATCGAGAAATCGTGTTGTTCAACAGCGAGTGAAGTAGATTAGCGCAAACGAGAAGCGCTTCGATCAATTTCTATAGGTGATATACGCCAGAGAATGCTTACATCATCTTGGAATTGCATGCATCACCCTTGTCTTAAGCTTGATGTATCAGCCAGCTATTATCTCATGGAAATGCTACAGACCAACTCTTGAGTCTACTAGACCAACGTAGAGACATGAACCACTTAGTTTGTCACTTCTTTTTTCGCCTTCTTGTATGTTCTTACAAACTCTCGACAATATGGATATTCACGGCTGCAGACTTTCCTTAATATTTCTTTACTCCTCGTTTAGTATAATGACTTATCAGTCATATCTACTGTCATATCTGGAAACCAAATAGTTATTTTTTCGAATTGTTTTTTCTGTTTTGGTTCTCCAAACATTAGGTTAATACATCGCCGCTGCCCTTGATTGAACACCGCTAACCTCAGGAACTAGCTTCGACATCAAGTTTCTCTCACATCCATAATGATTAGTGATCGGTGATGAAAAGCACAAACTCCATATACTCTCCAGAAGGCAAAAATTGCTCAACCACCTACAAATCTTTCTGAAATGCATTAAATACGATGCGTAACATCACTCTGGCGAGATTGATGGGCTAGCTGGATCTTAACCAACAAGATATGGTGACTGGGAGCGCAAAGAACGCGTCTCAGATTTCTAGATTGAATGTGATGTACTATAAAGTGCATATTTAATACAAAACAATGTCTAGATATTTGCAAAATTTAGGCTGTAATCCGGACTTGAATCCTCGACTGCCCTTTCCGGGGTCTCATGTGCTTTCCACTACACTACCAAGGCCTTTAATTTGCAATTCATTACAGGCGATGGGTGATTGCTGATAGCGCGGTTAGGCTGAAAACTACCTGAGCAGGGCCTCATTTGATGCGGTTAATAGTACATGAAACCGTCCAGAAGTGGTAATCACGGGATGGAATCTGTCCTGGGTTCGTTTTGCAAATATCTCAGCATCATCGTTGTTGTATTTCACATAATACCCTACCATAAAAAACAATGCGCGGTAAATAAAAATTAAGCGCTAAGTAATATAACTGACATCGACTAATTTCTCAGCTACCACACAGCAGTTCTCTTTGATGTCATTTCTCCATATTTATTCTCATGTATTCCGTCTTTTTATTCGTTTTTTTTCTCCCATTGTTGTACTCTCCTCGATGTCTACCCCTTATTTTTCAAAGTTTATTAGATATTTTATTTTTTATATTTATATTTTATATATTTTTATATTTATATTTTATATATATTTATATTACATTTATATTTATATTTTATTTTTCTATTTTTTAAAGATATTTTATACTATTTTTGCTCATAACACTTAGAGCACTGATAAATGCCTGAGGGATGTGCTACGTATTCGCCTCTATTAAGCTGCATGGAATGAATGAATCCATATTTTGCCTACACAGACTTGCGGTAGCTTGTCGAGGGGCCAAATTAGTACTTTTTTCCTCTCAGATAAGTTTGCCTTCTTTGCCTGGAGTTGAAGGAATAGCCACTTGCACTGCAAAACAGCTCTAATCATTGCGTTATACGAGCCCCATTTTTACCTATCTTCAATATAACGCTAAAGTTTTTCAAGCATTCAGTCGCCACTGTGGAAGGCGAATGTAGCTTAGCTACCCACTGTAATTGTTGGGAGTGAGCCACAGATGTAACCGATATTTGTGTACTCTCGCGTCGGTGTGATTGTGTGTACGTGGAATTTATTCTGCACATTGATTTGGCCAAACAATGCAATAAATTGAGTAGGTACACATTGGAGGCGGCTCAGCTTCGTCTTCAGCAAGTGCGCATGGTATCTATTTTGAGAAAGTCCAACAAGTACCCTTTGGCAATGCCTAGCTCATCAGAACATCCTCCATGAGCGGTGTCAACATTCTCACCAAAAACAATAGGAATAAAGGATGTTATGTTAAAGTGTGGCAGTATACTTCTCACTTGAGCGACTCCGCTGGACTGCTTTGACACACCTACGACAGGGACCATTGGAGACGTCAGTGCCACTCACCCTTGTTAGCGATAATTAAAAGAATTATCTATAGCCGGTGATTGTGAATGAGAGCTTTTGTTTTCACATATATCGGATAAATCTCTGCTGTTCAATGATTGTATTACCAAAAATATTGATTCATGTGTATGTGAGTCTACGCCGCCCTTTCCTTGAACAATATCCTTGATTGTATTGTTTCGGATGTGCCGTTGTTTGATCGATTCCCCATAAACAGAATTCACGTCGATTCTTTTCTGGGACACCTGAATTCAAATGCTGAGTTGTAGGAGGCTGAAAAACTCTAAAACCAGCACTTCAACTTTAGTATCACTGTCGATTCTATTGTTCACCATACCGTTGAGGTTGAATAGTACGAACATTTGTCCTTCGGGATGAAAAGAATAGCGAACTCCAAAGTCACAATGGCTACAAAATGAGTACTGCCGGTTCTCCTTTGTTCTCGTTCCTTCATGTCATACAGCGCCATTTTGTAGCTTTCTAGGACCAGTAATTTGTGAACATATTTGCAAGCTTTTTAAAAAAACACTATCCATTTTGTCGTGCCTTTTGACATTCTTGAAATTTCTCGAAAAATTCTTCATACTCTTTCATTGGTTTCCGATGTATGACGCAGAATTTTATTCTTTGCCTCTGTTGATTTCAGTGTTACATAATCTAGCTGACTTGGTGGATCCGTAGTAAATCGTTTTTGCTATAGATTCGGCTCTTTTCTAATTTTCTACTAACAGTCAAGGTTAGTGTGCGTTTGGCGCAGTGCTTAGAGGTACCTAAAATACCTTGCCCTTCTCACGATTCCTAGCTTCCGGTTAATCAAGTCTCCCATCTCTCCGATGGCTTAAAAATTGGTACTAGAGTTGTGTGCGAGTATAAAAGCACTGACATAATGCATCTGTACTTCACCATATATCATTTCCTAAGCCAAATAGGCTTTTAATAACCTCAAATGATGATTAATCAAGTTCATGGCGCATCGCGAAGAGATTGATCAACGTCGATTGTTTTATCCCTTTATTTTATTATCTTCTTCATGTGCATATTTATGTTTATATGTCCCTTCAGTGCTTTCCAGCCTCATTTTGGCTGTATGGTGTTCCTAGGTGCCGAACTACACTGGGCAACGGTAGCTCATTTCACCCCTGGAGTCTCACAATCTGCGAACTCATTCGATACCTCCACTCAGATTGGATAAAAGGTGTACTCAGAATGAGGATAAATACTCCGGCTAGTTGACCGCGGAAGAATGAAGTTCGCCGCAGTCCTTTTTAGTTGTCTTATTAACTGGACTACAGACGGACAGACGAACAACTAGAGAGATATTCACCATAGCCAATAAAAGTGCATTTGTTGCTAACATGTGTGCTTATGATCCGGAAATGCAATGGTAGTGATCCCGTTCGCTACGCTGACGGCCCAACCTACTCACATTCTGGAAACAGTCGACTTCCTCCGGTCCACGTGGGAACGCTATTGACTTGCTTATCACAGGACTCCAGAGAGAATCATTTCGCGCAGTATTCAAGCAGATTTATAACAAACACAGAAAAAACTTCAATCAGCAGCCGGATCCAAAGACCAGATATTGGAAGACGTGGATCTAAGTAGACGAATAGGAAACGAAAACGAGACGAATAGTAAGATCGAATCGATAGATCAGTGAAAGAGAACCTCATACCTTGCCGTTTGATTCATGTCACTTCGATGTTCATTAGATGTGACCATAAACCTTATTCGCACCACTCCTAGGTCACTGTAGCTTTCTATGGATCGTTGTTCCTTCTTTCCTCCTGCATTTAACAATGACCTGTTGTCTGCCGGAGATTTTATGTATGAAAACGAGTGTAGCTTTGTTTATTATTTTCTTCAAGCCAACTTCGTTCTTTCGTGTTTTCTTGCCAATCACGTGACAGCGTTTTTTAAACTAAGCCATAAAAAGAAGAGCTAATTGTGCTCGCATTTCAGATTAATGCTTTGTTCATGTTTTGGATGAAGCATGGAATGCCCCAACGATACGCCACTATTCGATCTAAGCAAAAATGCTACCATTAACTTCCTTAACACATTGGCAAATTTCCAAAGGTTAGACTGAATCGTTTCTCTTTTTTTCAGTCTTTGTAAACGCGCATTCAATTGCTTAGGCCTTCCATCACTTTTTCTTCGGGAAAAATTAGCATTTTCAAATCTAAACCAGTGCATACTGTGTGAAAAGGCCGATGTGCATTGTGGCGAACCAACATGGACACAAGTTACGTACACCAAAATCCATGACGCAATATCATGCCGATCATCGAGACGCTAAAATAGACAGTTTTTTTTCTGGAGATTTTTTAGACTAGTGAGGTTAGTAGTCTGAGCGTTTCTCTTAGCTACTCAGTGTCGTTTACTTCGTCTTTTACTTTTTCATAGGTAATCCTTAATACTTACTTGGATGCTTGGATGGCCCGTTCTCACGAGTTGTGCGGACCATAGCATATTTGCCATTTGTTTCTTTCCCTCGCAATCGTCGTCCATGGTAGCGGCTTTGTTCGAGCATGGTAGTGCGCAGTGGTAATCCTTAATACCTTCAGAAATCGCATGCATTTCCAGTGTCATTTTAGTATGCTGATATTTTTAAAAAACAACATATATACCATATCTTGGAATGCAGGCTAGGTCAGCATAGCGAACTAAGTATAAAAGGCTAGTATAACGGAATAGAAAAGGACTCGGGCCACACGCGTCCTTAGGAAAAGGCTACTAAGAAAAAAAAGAATTGGAATTGGAATGAGACTAAAGACGATTGGATGCGATATCCTGACAATACGTCTCGTAACATTGCAATCGCATTGACTATTGACGTATGTTTCCGTCATAGAAAACCTCAACACTCAAAGAAAGCGAGAGGAGAGTTTAGGGTATGTAGACACATTTATGGCAATGCGAGTGCTTCGTTTAGTTCTTACAAAAATGAAGTTTGAAGTTACACTTTATAGAGATATCTTCCATTCATCTAATTCACTTTTGTCCATGCTTGTTGATAGTGACGCATGTGTCATACTGGAAGTACAATCTCGCTCAAGTCAACAACAGACACGTCCGCTCGTTTGAAACGTGGTTTCCCATGAGAGCGCTTCGATTCTGAAATCCACCTCGTTGTTTTTCTTATCCATTTATTATCTATTATTTTGTTCTATGCTTCGGTCACTCTTCATTTATTTTGAATGCGCGGCACTTAGTCAAAAAACGAGCAAGTTGTCGAAGGTTTGAACCATAACGTCGGGATTTGGGTGACGTCTTGTCGTCTTCTCGAGGACATAATTAATACAGTGCTACTGATTTGGCACATAGGGAAAATTCCTTGTGGGCCACCACATTCGAATCTAAGTTCTAAACCCACAGAAGTGACGAATGTTAATTTGTTTTAGTCGATGAATGATGAGGACGTGGCAATTTTCAAAAACTTCTTTTTCGGTGCTGCCATTCAGCTGCCATAAGAATGGAGAAGGGCCTAGATTATTGAGCGAAAGGCGTCAAACTAGGAACCATGTTCGAGTGGATGGCACTGAATTTCGACTCCTCAATTTCCAAGATATGGGGTCCCTCAGAGTGTTAAGAGCACTTAAAGGGGGACTTTATTGAACTGAAAAAACGTGTTATTCTGGAAACGACGTGTTTAGAAGAGAATTTTTGAGAAGTATTAAAAATTATGCTACTTTCTAGGATTACGTTTTTAAGTTAGAAGCGAGAAAATTGATGTGTTGGGTCAATGAATATCATGATTGATTGTTTTTAGACTCTATGCACCGATTCACGGCATCGTTTGCGTTGGTTTGTGTGTTTTCGGAATTCTGACGAACATCGTGCACGTTATAGTGCTAACTCGACCAGCCATGCGAAACTCGGCCGTGAACTGTGTGCTGACGGCGGTAGCGATCTGCGACATCGGAACTATGGTGTCTTATCTCATATACATCGTCCACTTCGTCGTACAACGAAGAACTACTTGGTCAGCCACCATTTCCACTTATTTTATGACTAATCGTTGTAAATGTGGCCGGGTTAGGGGTTAGAATTTTCTGCAGTTCCTGAAGAACTGTGATGCAGATTCAGAACTATGCACGCTATAATAGTCACGATCAAACGAATTCGGTACAAGATTCTTAGAGATAATATATAATAAAAATATTGAATATTAAACACAATATAATGAAAATATAAAATTTATATTATGAAAAATAATATAAATTTTAACTACCTTAGAAATAGGCTTTTCGTGGCAATAAACTTACCGAGCAAAGAAGAAAGTCGTAGGCAATATTCTGAAATACAAGTGGAAGTTCAGTGCTGGGGGCAAACGCTCACTTTATTCAAAGCATTTCCAGGTGGATGCTGCATAACAAAAGCCCACATTTTAATACGAGTTTAGAAATCTCTATATAAATCGGCTATGTGCTTTGGAACCAGTAGGAATCAATAATGAGTTGTATAAAAGACGAACATTTTTGAACTTGAAAGTCCAAGTTCTACCAAAGAAAAAGGAACATATCAGGGCCGACGAGATTTCACGTCTCACTACTTTCCTTGCCAAATCGCTAAGCCCGTCTTTATAATATGGTCAAAAAAAAATCTCACCAAATCCTTTCCTACTCATGCATGATTCCATTTCGACAAATTCTTTTAACCCTAGTTGGTTATTTATTTCTTTGCAGACTTTTGCTTACAACTTATCAAAATTGGTGATATAACGAATGGCATTGCAGTAACTGCCACGACCGACTTTCTATTAACCTCGGCATTGATCAAGTGATTTCCTTCGTATTTTTGTTGAGCAAACGCGAGGTGTTACTATTCTTTGTTCACGATTAAGCTGACGTTTCGGCGGTTTTCGCCTTCTTCGCCTGTGTTCAAAGTGATTGAAATCTTGGTTTGGAGTTTCTTTGTTTGGTTATGGAGGCGTCTGGACGAGTGAGTTGCTATCAACTTGACCTTTCCAGGCTCTGAAAAAGGCGAAATCCGCCGAAACGTCAGCTTAATCGTGAACAAAGAATAGTAACACCTCGCGTTTGCTCAACAAAAATACGAAGAGAATGACATTGCTTCAGAGAAAGCCACACCATCAATTTTAGGTGAAATAGTGTAACTGAGAGAAAGGCAAAGCAGGGGCTTCACTGGTGCCGTATGGTATGAGAATCCGTAAAATGTATTCAGGGGTTCGAATATGGGGTTGGGTTCGGATTTTTGCAAATATCTCATCATCATTTTGATTTTATTTCACTTAATACCCAGCCATAAACAGACAGATGGTAGAAAGCGAGTGAAAAAATATAATTTAATTTTGCGGTTAAATTTCTTCTTCCTCTCTCAGATGTCATAAACCGCTAGGATTACCGTACATGCAGAATGCTGACTGTGACGTTATCTCCAAGCGTTTTTATGCGTTTGCTATTACTGCTGAAAAAAGGTTTTATGGGTTATCCGTTTGATAACAGATTAGAATCTTTCACAAGCGGTCGTTACCCATTCACATCAAATAGACGGGCTCACTATTAGGAACATACTGAGCGACAAAGCCATAGCTTTATTGTTTTTTGTTCAAATGCTGTCACGATCACCGATACTTAGTGGTAATTTGCTTCTATTTTACAGTACTCCAACGTTCACCTACGGTTGGATGCAATTCTTACTGTGGCACGTAGTGCTCAGTATCACTCTACATACGACATCGCTATGGCTGGCTGTGGCAATGGCGTTCATAAGACGAATGACATTACGGGTAACACGGTTAAATAGGTAGGTTTTGAACAAAAAACCTTGAACAGTAGGTGTTTTTATTCCTTAAACAAGAAGAACACAAGCGAACAGGGATTTCTTGTTGCTGTTTAGGACATTTTAGTCAGCCATGTGAAGAGAGAGAAAGCTAACTTGATCGAGTTGAGATTATTTCACGTATATTCTTTCAATGCTTGGTGGTTGCCTTTGCGGTGGTGACTGATGACAAGTTATGGAGAAGCCAGTGTTCTACTCAGCGAATATAAATTTTTCTCCCACACCTTGTAGCTATCAGGCTTTCACGAAAAACTGAATGGCGTCTATGGCCTGAGTAGAATTCAATCCACTACAAATGGCGTTATAGGTGCAACGTTTTCTTCCAAGAAAAGAGAAGAAAGACTTTTTTGAAAACCAATTTTCACATTTTTAAACGGCCTAATGGGTAACGTGGGAAATTTTTGTTTTATTCTTTTTTGCTTAATATTAGCACTATCGTGATTAGGGTGTTTTTTCGATAACTAAATTACTTGAGAATGTGGGAACTTGACAGACTTATAGAAAGAATTCATCCTTATCACTCTAAGGGTATATAATTTTTTAAAAATGGTTTATATAATGTCATTTCTTAGTCTATTTTACTCGGTGGCGCGTGTAGTGCAGTAGTCGGAGGCACCCTGCAATACACACATGGAATTTATCCGCGTGCCCAAGGCTCACCAAGCCTTCCATCTCGCCGGGGTCGGCATGTTGGCCCCAGACTTGTCTGGGAGGACAGCAGCACTGGCTCGACACATCTGTAGTCCACCGCGAGTCGTTGTAAAGGCCTCCAAACGATGCTTAATGAAGTCGAATGCATGGCGCATCTCTCAGAGATTGATGAACGCCGAGAGCTTTAAACTTTTTTATTTCCTTCGTGCTTGAAATAAGAGCGAGCTTCAGCTGAAAGAAATCACATTTATGGGCTTTAGAAAATTAAATTTTTAGCACATTAGAATAAACAGACTTGTTTTTTGTTGTTAAAAGGTATAGGCTCCTGTGGTCCATGCAGTGCGCTATATTCTGAGATATGCTTTTTAAAGTTGAAGACGAAAGTACTTTTGACTGTATCTGCATCGAATTCAATGCGTGTAGCCATAATTTCGGTGGCGGTTCACATAATAAGGTGCTCATTATTTAAAAATAGGAAGTGAAGGTACGCACATTTTGTGTCAAAGGTAGTCTGTTAGTGAGAGGAGAGAAAGTTTGTTCGCTATCAAAGTTCACTCTACTTTGAAGGAAAACAACGAAGAAATGGGAGTTCATATATTTTGATCTAATGAAAAAAATACAGAACTGAAAAATGTGTAATATAACTACCATAATGCTGAGATATTTGCAAAACTCCGGACCGCAGATGTCTGCGGTGGGGAACGAACGCGCTATTGTTCTTTCCTGGGAGTAACGCGTTTACCACCACATCATCCAGGTTCTTCGTTTCGCCTGTCTCTCAGCTAGTTCTATCGACCTTTTGCCATCAGCAATCACCCGTCAACAGAATTGACCGTCAACGGAACCGAATCATTGTAAAGGTCAGACATGCATTCAATTACGCCCGACGATGCTAAATGAAATCGAATGTGTGGAACATCCGTTAGAGATTGATCAACGCCGAAAGGTTTTTTATTTTTCATTTCCTTCTAACAGTTCTAGGAAATATATCCCACCCGTATTTCTGTGAAGTTGTACAAGTAGCAGGCGGCTATACATACGGAACACTTCCTACTTATTGAAGCAGTTGAGCGCGTTCATTTAAAACGGTTACCTATAGACGAGTTTAAATGATTCCGGCGGTCCAAAGGCCTCACACCCATGGTCTATTCTACTCAAGTAAAAATCGTAAGAACACACAATTTCCAATCTTCACCTTTTTATTTACTGCCTATTCTTTTTAACGGCAGGGTATTTTCCGAAATATAACTGCTATAATGCTGAGATATTTGCAAGACGTAATTGAATGCATGTCTGACCTTTACAATGGCCCATCGTTGTATTGAGCCAGTGCTGCTATCCCCCAAGGGGATTGATTTAACGTGTGTGTAACAGTACGCCCCCGACCACTTCGCCGCACGGGCCCTTGGAAAAAATTCGGTAGCTAAATAAGACTTTAGAAAATCTAAAACAATTGTGTCGAAACGTACTGCACGCTAATCCAAAAGAACATTTTGGAACTTTCATGCTCCTTATGCTTAATTTTCAGTAGTTGGCAACGTCCTCAGTTTGCCTGGAAGTTGTGCACGATGATCTATGTATGCGTTTTTGCGATGTCCATTCCCAGTGTGTTCGTTCATGAAATTTCCGTCTACGAAGCATCACGTTGGGAACCAGGAACCAGATGTGCCTCATTCTACCCGGCCAACTACACACAAACCATCTACACGTTTACGGTAACACTTAGAATGTATCCAAGCAGCTGACCAATATGAAGGAAGGAAGCAATATTATGTTAGAACCGGGAAAAATGAGAAAACGCATGAATCAAGAAAATGCCAGGGATCGTAGAACTAGGAAATACTGTGGCACTTGTGCGAAGTAGTCATTCTTTTTTCTGCCACGACCGACTTTCTATTAACCTCGGCATTGATCAAGTGATTTTCTTCGTATTTTTGTTGAGCAAACGCGAGGTGTTACTATTCTTTGTTCACGATTAAGCTGACGTTTCGGCGGATTTCGCCTTCTTCGCCTGTGTTCAAAGTGATTGAAATGTTGGTTTGGAGTTTATTTGTTTGGTTATGGAGGCGTCTGGACGAGTGAGTTGCTATCAACTTGACCTTTCCAGGCTCTGAAAAAGGCGAAATCCGCCGAAACGTCAGCTTAATCGTGAACAAAGAATAGTAACACCTCGCGTTTGCTCAACAAAAATACGAAGAAAAGTCTTTTTTCTCTTGATTCCCACTGGTTTGCTCTCTCTGGAGTCTTCTTTGCTGCATCTTTACATTCTTTGACCCGCTGCGATGTGAATAAAGGACATGAAACAAAGCAGCAATAAATGAAGACCTAACTCATATAGGAGGATTGAGAAAATAGCAATAAAATCTAATATTGTAATAGTTCCCAGGATCGACTTTCTATTAACCTCGGCATTGGAATATGAATGCGTCGTTTTCTTGTTCAGCAATCGCGAGGTTTTTAAACAGCATACATTTACTTCCATAAAAAACACAATATAATACAACGCTAGCTGACGTTTCAGCAGTATCGTCTTCTTCAGAGCCTGGAAGGGCATGCTGATATACAATCTACTAGGCCAAACGCTTCAATGACACTTACAAAAAGACGAAAGACTCTCCGGTAATTACATGGTATGCTGATATACAATCTACTAGGCCAAACGCTTCAATGACACTTACAAAAAGACGAAGAACTCTCCGGTAATTACATGACAACTTCTCGAAAAACCCACCGCTTTTTCGTGACTTCCAATGAGGAAGTTTAGAACAGCTGATTATAGTCGCATGTGGTTGGCAACTGCACCATCCCACATCAGAAATCGATGCGAACATACGGGATCAGGTCGCGTATGACCTCCGGGCATTCATCTCTGCTATTCATTGTAGGGTTTTTGGCATTTATCCAGAAAGCTTCAAGAAGTTTTCGCGCTGGTGTTTTGGGCTTTTGGACAAAGCGATAGAAAGTTTATCTTTAACCTTACAGCCGTACAAAAATGCGGCATGCGAGAAATTAGAGAGTTAATAAACTTGAAAACAATAAGATTGTCTGTTAGTGATAAGGGGAGAGAGTTCGTAGTTATCTCTCGCCAGCTGGATATTGAGATAACAGGGGAACATCTTAGTGATGCTACCCTCTATCGCCCATCCTCTGAAAAGGAATATAAAAGTCAATACCGAAAGCTAAACAATCAATGGGTCAGCGTGGTAAAGGCTGCGGGTTTAAAATCATCGGTTATTTCGCATTTTAAAATCGATAAACCAACATGTCCCGTCCTATACCTACTTATTAAAACACATAAGTTGGTATCACCTGATGATCGTGCGTCAACCAATCTGTCATCATTTAAGGTTAGACCCATCACGAGCTGCGTAGACGGACCAACGGATAGAATAACCTGGTTTTTAAGCCTAATACTTACCCAGTCGCTTAACCACATTCCAGCTCACCTCACAAGCACCCAAATGTTCCATGAACGTCTACGTAACGCGTCTCCCAATAACGCGTACGTGATGGAGTCTTTCGACGTTACCGCACTGTACACCAACATATCGAATGACTCCGCAATGCCATCTTCGAACTTCTTGTTGAACATGAAGGAAGAATAAATATGCATGGCTTGTCCATCCAGCAGCTAATGGCTCTCTT
>UYYA01001182.1:0-19822 GCA_900624975.1 Angiostrongylus costaricensis | reverse complement strand
TAACAGCCGTCTCCCAGCAATTCGTGAAAAATGAAACACCGCCTACTGTTCAACAACCTCATCAGCGTATAAAGACATAGTTTCATAATTTAATGCGGCATTATAGGAGTAATTTTCCATTACTGGTCGAGAAAAGTAGACAAGCAATGTTTAATACGTGTTTTTTATTTATTTTACATAACCCGAGATTCACTTAGCGGATCCCAGCACCACTTGCATTCGATTTGTTTTCTCCTATCCACCATCTACGAAGCTCTTCGCACTTTTTTCCGCATGCGAGTTTAGCTGTTGAATGAGGATTTTCGTCTTTGTTATGAATATGGTCGAATGCTGGGCATGTCGACTCTCTTTGAAATGTTGGAATAATCAAGTCAAGGCGTTCCCACATAGACTGGGCGAGCAAGTTGGGCACAGACAAGTTTGGTTCCATTTTCCTGAACACTACACTGTCTATGAGGTTTTTTTAAATGCAGGAAAGTTTTCTTTCAAAGCGAAACTAAAAATGAATATTCAATGTTGTGTTGTTCTATTTCACCAGGCCAATAGTTTGCAGGGCAATGACGACTTCATAGGCGAAACTTCCAGCTTAGTGAAAGCAGCCAGAAGGAATTCATCACCTAAGTCTCCCAAAATCTCGAAGGTCTTTGATGGATGAGAGTCGCGAATGTCCAAAACACATCTTAGTAGATCTTTTCATATCAATTGTTTTCAAAACGGCGTCTAGCATCAGCTGTGAACAATCTTCTTTCGCAAATGTTATATTGCAAAGCATAGGGAAAGCGAAAATTTAAAATACTTATATATGCGTGCTCATCCTACGTTATATGCCAATTTGTGCTAAGATGTATATTGACCAGTGTGCTTAACAGTAACGTAACCAGTCGGTGGGGGTGATTTAAACGACGGGACACTGTGAGAAACGCACTAACAAATACTTTCTTCCTTGACTTTAGTGTCATCCACAGAGAAAATTTGAAGAAAATCAACTGACATTCTCAAATCACTCATCAGGAGCTCATTACTAAACTGCAGTAGTTAAGCTTATTGCCCCACCATTCTAATTATCTTATTGTACCTCCACTTTAAAAGGGAAAAAACTCTATTATGTCATCATAAAATTACTCGGTGTTGCAGTAAACTAATCGTGCAAGTGGAAAAATAACCAACTTTACACCTGGCAGCGATGTTGCGATAAATCGTTGCGAAGTTCATGTAGCGTTCTTTTTATACAAGGCTTCCAGAATGAAAAGAAGCAAGCTCCACAAATCAAGTTCTTCCAGGGCTCTTTATCATAGAGCCAAAAACAAATACCTGCTCAACGTTTAGCTTTTTGTTTACTGCCTAAATATTTCTTCGTGGTAAAATATTACGTGGAATAGAACCACAGTGGTGCTGAGATATTTGCAAAACCTAGAACCCTATGTCAGCTTCGAACCCGCGATTACCTTTTCCGTGGCTAACGTGTTATTCACTGTACCACCGAGGCGCTTGGTTTGCCTTTCTCTTTCTCTCTCTTTCTCTTCTCTCTAAAAGTCTCTTGCTCATGAATGATAAGAAATACACTAATAATTACTAAGCGTGTGGCCAATAAACCTTAAAAAAATCAGCATCATACGTGACGACCTAGTTCATCGGCGACATTCCGTCAATATATGACCTGAGCAAGTAGTTTACAACTCTTCTTCAGTGCATGCCCACCGTCAACGAGGTTACATAGCCTTAGAAAATATTACAAGATATACAGTGTTAAAAACACGATTCAGAATTAAAATTTTATTATGCAATTTCTGTTAAGCGTTTCTGAACAATTAATGCTTTAATTTCCTTATCCAAGTCCATCGAATATTCTTTGTTAGAGTCCATTATTTACGTTTTCCTCTAAACTCCATTTCGAAGCGGATAGAAGGCTTTTTTCGTTGGCTGAAAAAAGAAAGTAGTGTCATTTTTGGGACACGAAACTAATTATTAGCCACTAAAGTGCTGGTTGAAAACTTATTTTTTCGTTACAATATAGGAATTTCTGTTCAACTTACTTTTGCCTTAAAACTGTAGATGCATATCAGTAGAAAGGTAACACAAAGCATAAACAGCATTAGTGCGATCATAGGACGCCCTGAAATTTTTCGTAAACAGTACGGATAATGTAAATCTACATGTCTGGAATAATCTGAGAGCATCTAGTAGGCGTAAAAATGCCTGTGGAGAGTTAATTTTCGTGTCCTTAACAAATGAATCTGTAACACATGATGTTGGTACGACCTGTCTCCATGAGTAATTGTGTGGATTTTAGTCTGTTCACCATTTAATTAACACTTTGTTGGTTGGTGAAGGTTTTCTTACTATTCAGTTCTGATATAGCCGGGCTAGGGTCTTTATCTGGTCAGCGTCACTGCACCATGTTGTCGGCCAGTGTTGTGCAGAAGGAAATTTTCCAGCTGGTAACTGATTTTTTCTACAAGATAGCGGCCATCCCTTGTATTAGTTTACTCTTAGCTTGCCTTTCGGATGGAAACATCATCTGTTAAATACTACATAAAAGGCTCTGCTTTTGAAAAGTGAAGGTTTGAGAGTGCATACAGTATTATATGACGAACAACAATAGCAATAATCATACAACTTATTGGCTTGATTGTCTTAAACCAATATTTTTTTGATAGTCTCTGGCAGGAAAAAAAAATTGATATCATTATCTTGTGACGAAATCAGCACAAGTATCTGGGGACGTTTTAGGCTGAACCACGCTGAACGAGTATTCAAGATTTCGTAGAAGGAGAAGGCGACAGATCGTTAGCAGAACCTGCAGAATCGACAAGTGAATACAATCACCTTTGTGGCTGAAATCTCGAGAAGAGAGAGACAAATGGGAAAAGTGTTGGAATCATCACAATACTTAAGTTACGTCATTTAAGTATCAAAATGTTTAAGCAAAATTACCACTCACAGTATGGACACATCGGTGCATTGATGAGATTCGCTTTTTGTACATCATGTGGTAGGTTACAGGACTCGCCTCCCCATCCAGGATAGCATCTAAGGTCCTTTTCATGAATTAATGAATAGAAAAAAGAAAAACGGAAAAAATTGCGAAAATACCTTTTGAAGTGATGCCGTTACAAGAAAAACCGAAACGATAAGCAAAATGTGTTGGAGAAACTATCTTAGATACTTGGTATGAAAATTCTTGTACATTTCTTGGTAAATATGATAGAATCGGACATTGATCTATGGCATCGTTTTCATAACGTTGTCAAAACTAGCGAAATATCCTGGCTTTTTTTTTTGAAAATTTGTGTTGGTAAGCATTCGCCGAAACAAGTTCGAATGCTGTTCTAGTGGTCGCCGATGCTGTCTGTATAAGCCACTGCACAAACCATACCTGTCAACGTCTAATCAGTTCACAAATTTCGGAAAAGAAGATAAACGCATTTGCTTATCAGCTTCCGATGACTAGGCGCGAAGCACTTAGTCACCAATGTTTTAGCATTTCACTATTTTATATAAGGACAAATACGTTTTGGAATAAATGCAAACTACTCAAAGTTAAACGAATTTAGAAAAACTATTGTTTACATAGGGAAGCGTGTAACACATTGGCTAGAGCTTTGCCATACAAACATGGTCATTGGTTTGATGTTGTACCGAGGTAAACCAAGACCTTCATTTTTCCGGGTTCGGCAAACTGCAACAGATTTGCTTGGGAGGATATTAAATACCGGTTCTATGCGTCCGTCAGACCTTGCAAGGGATTTTATAGGCTAAATATGCGTTAGGTTAACTCGGCGATGTTGAATGGAGTATTGTGTATGCTGCATTAATGAGGGATTGATCTCCGCAAAACGCTTCATCCTCTTCGGCTTTACGAATTATGGAAACAATCCCATTAGTCATAGAACTTACACACAACTTTTCCTTCCCATGCCATCCGCCATACATGCTCGTGCATGATCGCATGCCGCATTCTCGGATTTATAACAGAATCGAAATCCTGGAGGTAATATGACGTCGTCCTCACCACGCAATCGAAACGAAGCAGACAATGAACCCTTAAAAAATTGGTGAATAGATAACAACATATTGAGTAATAAATTTAAAATGGATCGAGCACACATAATTCAACGAAATAAGCTGTTTTTGGTTTTTCTAAAATGCGAGAATCACATGCTAGATCACAGATTTCACAGATGGCATGAAAATAACGGACGAGTTTTACTGTCGCCTGGTTGGCTGCAATTGATAATAATCGCACGCTGATAAGGGTTCTAATGCAAAGCTTTGTTATTATTATTGCTCTAAAATATTTTCAAGTCATTTGCATTCTTAAATAATAAGAAAGGAAGATTCAAGGACTTCTTACTTATTGCACCTCGTTTTGTGAATGACTAATTGCACTAACGATGCGAGATGTGTTTAGCCGAGTGAAATCTCTAGCATATGTTGCAAAACAGGTGAAGGAATAAAGTATCGACTAAAAATTTTCCTAAAAAATTTAGAGTAAATGAGAAGAGGAAAGCTTATAAAAGGTTGGGTTGGGAGCTTCTATGAATCTTAAATTCTATTACATTCATACAATCCTGCCAACTATTTATTTTGCAGCTGTTATGAAGTACCATATTGCTTTTAGTGCCTAAGAAGACCTACTCGATCGAAAAGCCGGCAAGATAGAACCCTTCAATGTTTTCGGTTTTATGTTCATAATAACGAAATGTCTCTTTTTTTGGATTTTTTACCAAGAAAAAAAAACACGTGTGAGCACGCATGGCTAATTATCGTCGCTGCTTTTAATAAGATCGAAATTACTTCTAACTCACCACATAGCATTCATAGACACCATCATGATACTTCGTATTATATTGATTGAAAATTAGCGATGATCTGCTGAAAATTTACCCATTGATGTCCTGCTTGCTATCGACATGAAACGATAAGATCGTTTTTGCCCATAAGTTATTTGGAAAGCATAAAAAAATTTCAAAAATTGAGAAAAACTCACACATCTTCTGAAAGAACTACATGCTCTGGATTAAGGTCGTTTCCATTATGTAGCCAACGCACTTTCGGAGTATTAGGTGGCCTTTCACATCCAATTATTACGGTGGAGTTGACTGGCACCGAAATCAGTACTGTGTTTAATGGTGGATCTGAAGATTGTCCTTAAATATGTCTCTGTATTATGGAAGTCAAAACAAATTTCATGGCAAAAACTATTCGGAACAAAAAAAACGTTTTAAAATTTTCTTAAGAAAAAGTCGCTTACCCCGTAATTGCAGAATGTGTTCACTAGCAAAGCACTTTACGGCAAGTAAAATGAAAATAGTGCACATAGATCGGTCGATCATTGAAGTGATAAGAGCAGCTTCGTCTACCTAGTGTTGGTCCTATGAGTTCTTGCTTTTTATAGCGAACGAATTACTCACTTGGTACTATAGACGAATGAAGAAGAAAAAACGAGAACTTATGAAGGGAATAGAGGAACGACAGTGAATAATACTGGAAAATTGTGTGGAATGTCGAGATAATGCGTTGTTAAGAAAACATGACAAAGATTTTGTAGATTTTGTCGGCATTGGTGTAATCAAAACTATAGAAACGTCATAAAAGAGAATAAACAATAAAATGGTTAAGCGAAAAGAGGCTGTAATTCACTAACACAGACGTCTAAAGATAGCCGGAAACGATGACAACAAACATGGAAGCTGACTCACAACGCTCTGCTCCTGGTTTTAAGATCTTCAATGCTCCCACCAATTCCTGAATAATAACCCTCGCTAAATCTTATGCAATAAAAAGTATTAAGGTTTATGAGCGGTTTAGCCGCGGTGAAGTATAGCACTTGAGTACAACTGCAAGTCCTCTTTAAGGAAAGTATTCTATAAGACGAAAGTCTTTACAGTGCCGATTTCACCAAGGTCATCTGTAGAACATCTTCATAATTTTTGCCTTTCATGAAGACTTTTCTGAGTTTAGTTTTAAGCGACGAAACATGGAAATGTGTAGAGCAAAGGTTACAGATGCGCTCTAAACACTACGCACTGGATCGGTCATTGCTGCTAACGGCATTACCGCGTCCAGATTTCGACAAGTCCTTTATCCCTCTGGAGTTCGCAAATTTTCACCATTTTCTGAGAAAGTTAGAGCACTGACTTAGCAAATCGCTAGACCAACCCAAGTTATTACGTAGACAATATATGCATTCAATCACTTCTCTGATGCCACAAATGGTATCGAATGTATGTCACTTCCATGGAACAGCGCATGGCGTATCTTTCATCTTTCTTTGTAAGCTATCCGTTTTTCTTCTGTGTTAATTGAATGAAATAAGAGGTTGGTCCACGTGAACACTGGGTTTGTTGTAATAGAGAGGCTGCGGATTTGCACTATCTGTAATTTCGTAGAATATCAAATCAATTAAGCGGTTACCACAGAAGTATCCAGTCGTCATCGTCATACCTTAGAATGTGACCGAGGCTGTTCTTCACTTTCTGCGAAATTCCTTATTTTTCATGTTCTCTGAATTCTATAAACGCGCGAAAACTGGTCTTCACAGTCGAGTAACTATCGAGCTTCTTTCTGATTTCTTCCCCACACTTGCTTTTCATGGACAGAAATTTCCTTCAACTAATCCCTTAACTTTCTAACCATCATCTCTGCTTTAGTTCCTCTCATAAACATGACAGCGTCATTGTAGGAACTTTCCATGAGTATTAGTTTTTGTAAATGATGTTTACCAATGATGTAGGAGCTCGTATAAATTAGAATAATGGGTATGGATAGCTGCAACGAGTGGGTCTGTATCACCTAATTGACTAGATGTTTATCATGTCCACAGATTATAAAGGTCTTCTCGTTCAACTGTGCACATAGGTGTTTTAGAAAATTTTAGAAAATTTTTATTCATTTTTTAGAAAATTTGCCGTAGTTTTTTTATGACTAAAGGACTTCTGCCTGCGCAGTGGTAGTGATCTCGTTCATTACGCAGACAGCCAATCTATCCAGGAAATGGTTCGACCCCACCTTAACTCCATCTAGCCTCCCATCGATCCACTGTCGGGAGATTGACGCCAAACTTTTCTGGGAAAAGATTACGCCCTTTAATTCACGTGAAAACGTCTTAGTACGGTTACCACAGGAATCCACGAAGAATCGACCCGTCAGCACTCACCGACGTTCGTGACGAAAACGAAGAGCTCCTCAAATTGAAGCCAAAAAAAAGTTCAAAGATCTTTGTGAATGGTAGATTCGAGAAAACGAATTAAATGCGAGTAGAGGTGAGATCCAAGATGTGTGATAAATGTGATGTCTGGAAATGTGATAATAATAAGATAAAAAGGACTTGACGAATTGCTAACACTACAGAATCACAGAAGACGTTCTATCATTCTTTGGGTATCCATGGCATCTATGCCACTATTTATTGCGTTTTACTAAGTCCCATCACATAAAAACATTGCTGCTAGCATTTCGAGTGTTTTGCTGCTTATTCCATTTCTACTTCAGTATTCTCTTGTGTCCACACATTCCGTACATAGCTATAATTTATTACAGCAGTTAAAATTATCAATCAATTGGTCTGTCAAAGTGCCTCCCAATGAAGTCGTTAGGGAAAAAAGTGTTTTACATGTTTCTAAGTGTTCGATTACCTATCGGTGTTTGAAAGAAGTCTAGGAAAAATGGCCTGTACGCCAAGTAAACTATCAGAAAGAAAACAATAGCTATTTGGCTCATGACAGCCACTCGGCATACCTCGTGTTATTCTATATAATTTTGTTAATCATCTGAAGCTTAGAGTGATGTACATAATCTGTGACTGTACGAAGGTCTATAAAAAAAACCTATTATTTTGATTTTGCAGATTCCAGTTGAAAAAAGTTTTCACGGAGTGTTGTTGGCGCGTCGTTTTGATCCGGCCATAATGACTTACCTGTGTTACCAGAGATTTGATTACCTCTCACCTATTATTTCACTACCCGATGCTGAATTTAGAAGCAAGCACCCACAACGAAGCATGGTACTGGGCATGGTTGATTGTTTGTAAAGCAAAGTTTCTCCTGGAATCTTGAATTAACTATTTTAAGCCCCTCCTATACCCACCACAAAAGTAATGGCTGACTTATGTGATTCGGATGAAACTTTTGTGCTTTAATCAGATCTAAGGCAAATTTAAGGTATTTCGAACATTCATATATTTCAGTTTCATCGAGTTTGAGTCGCCTTTCTGGAAATGAGCACTGCACACTCAAACCCAGGAAACTTTTTTCTTTCTTTTCTTATTACGCGTCTTCACGTCCGGTGTGCGGATCCCAACACTTCCCACATTCAATTCGTTTCCTTGCACCCATCGTCCACGAAGATATTCCAACTTTTACGTGTGGCTGCTTGGCGACTTCCATTTTATCTTGAGTGTCATAGAATGCTGGTCGAGCAATTCTCCCTGGAGTCCTGAGATAGCCGGACTGGAGCATTCCCAACTGGATGGCAGAGAGTGATTCTTTCCCCACACAAGTCCGGTGCCAATTTCCCGACCCCGGAGGGGTGAGGGACTTGGTTGCCTGGAGTGGAATCGAGCTGGCTCCATGCTCGTGATGATGGACATCACTACCACTGTACTACCCTCTCCCTAAGCCCGGCCATAGAAAGAGCATTGCCGAAATATTTTTCGATGATATTATCTTGTCGTTATAAGTTTTTCAGCAACTACTCCTGGTTTCTCAGTGAAATTGCGTCTTAAAGAGAGTTTTCTTTAAATTATATTGAGCAATATTAATGTACATTACAAGGCGTTCATGCCACATAGAAGCAGTGTCTTCCTATTCTCCTCTTACCGATGCTCTCAAACTATGAATTTATGGAAGATAAAAAGAGTAGTAGAAATTTGTGTAATCAGAATATCTAAATTCACTTATTAACGGCTAACCTACTACTTTTGGTAAAGCGATAAAGGATAAAGCTCGTGGCGTTTACCAATCCATGAGGGATGCGCCATGCATTCAACTTCACTAAGTATCGTTGGAGGTGATTGAATGCAAATTTGGCCTTTACAATGACTCGCGGTGGTTTAGCGATGTATCGAGCCAGTGCTGCAATCCTCCCAGATAAGTCCGGTACCAATTTGCCGATCCCGGAGGGATGGAAGACTTGGTGAGCCATAGGCGCTGGGATCGATTCCACGTCTGTGTCGCAGTGGCACCACCAACCACAGTGCCACACACGCCCTATTACTTTTGATACGTTGAGAAAATTGAGTGCATCTACAACCTTGGATCTCTGTTATCGCTTTTTTCTAATAAAGAGTTAATCTCCTTATAATCTTAACCCTTTTATTTACTGCCTTTTTCTTTTTAATGGCAGGGTATGTTGCGAAATATAACTCGTATATATAATGCTGAGATATTTGCAAAACTCCGGACCGCAGGTGTATGCGGTGGGGAACGAACACTCGCTGTTGTCCTTACCGGGGAGCAGCGCACTTAACCACCACACCATCCGGGTCCTTCGTTTTGCCCGTCTCTCAGCTAGTTCTATCGACTTTTTGTCATCAGCAATCACCGGTCAACGGAATTGATCTGGGGAGCCCAAATCGGCATTGAACCCAGTTGAGCTGAGAATGTAGCTGAGAGACAGGCAAAACGAAGGACTCGGATGGTGTGGTGGTGAAGTGCGCTGCTCTCCGGTAAGGACAACAGCGCGTGTTCGTTCCCCACCGCATACACCCGCGGTCCGGAGTTTTGCAAATATCTCAGCATTATATATACGAGTTATATTTCGCAACATCTCCTTATAATGTTAAATTTCTGAAATGTTGTTCAACAAACGCAACATATGAACGGCAGTGTAGTACACGATAATCGTTTTCTCGATGAGTTAGCAGTTGATAATATTTGAGTTCTCTTAAACCATAGAAACAATTATCGAAGCCAATAAAATCTGTAAATTAAAAGTAGGTAGGAGAGACGAACATGCATACAGGAAGCGACTTCGGTAACTTCGTGCCGGAATCAGTAATAAAAGTAGTCTGGTAATCATATACGAAGAGCTCTCATTGCTGCCGTGTTATAAAAGATGAAAACAGTGAGGTCAGCAAAATATTGCGCATAAAACAAGAGTTGGTAAAACAAGATTTGGGCTGGTCGTCTAAAAATTTCATAAACCAATCATCATCTGGAATCAAAAGCTTTAGTAAAGAGTCCGCAATACAAAGGACTACGATTACGCAATCCTTGAAAAAACCGATTACTCATAAAATACTGTACCACCTATACAATGTCCACTAAGTAGAAAAACGGCCTCATTGTTTCCGTAAGGGTTAAATAGTTCTTGGGTTAAATAGCTGGGAGAGTTGCGCACTCCTCTAACAAGAATGTATCTATGAATACGTTCTTGTCTATGAACTTGTGGAAGGCTTCAGAAACTCAAATTTAAAGTTTTTTGCTTAAAGTAGCTTTGTCTTTTACGCCTTCTTAAGCAGCCGCGATCAAGAGTGTTTTGAAAAATTCTAGGTGGACCTGAGACAGTTGTACTGAGAAAATCGTACAGTCTACAAGACAGTTGGTCATACCCGTAATTCCAAAGTTTTCAGCAAAAGATAGTATGGTGTGAAAAGTCCGGAAGAATCCAGGACCATTTTTGCTCATTTGAGAAATGGAATGTTATTAGGCTCTAATTTTCGTCGTATTTTTGTTGAGCAAACGCGAGGTGTTACTATTCTTTGTTCACGATTAAGCTGACGTTTCGGCGTTTGCTCAACAAAAATACGAAGAAAATCACTTGATCAATGCCGAGGTTAATAGAAAGTCGGTCGTGGCAGTTTCTAATTTTCGTTTTTTTCCAGTGCAGGCTTTAGACCTTTCACATTTCAAGTCCTTTACTATAAATGTTAACATGCTTCAAACCACATGAAAAGTGGAAATCCATGAAATAAGGCTCATGCAGAAAAACAGGAAGAAAGATTGAGCTCGGGAATTCTCCGCTATCTTACTGAAAACCTTGAAAAATTTAAAGTATTTAAGAATCGTGATAAAAACATCTAAGATATATAAGGATAAAAACGATAAGGCTCTCGGCGTTGATCAATCCCTGAGGGATGCACCATGCATTTGAATCCATTAGGTATCGTTGGAGGTGATTGAATGCTTATCTGGCCTTTACAATGACTCAGTGGCCTACCGATGCATCGAGCCAGTGCTGCTATCCTCCCAGACAAGTCTGGTACCAATTTGCCGACCCCAGAGGGATGGAAGGCAGGGGGCCATGGCCGCAGGGATCGATTCCACGTGTGTGTCGCACTGGCGCCTCCAACCACGGCACCACATGCGCCCTTCATTCGCGCCTTAGGATATAAAATTGTCAAAAAACTGATTTTCCGAATAATTTCAAATGAACTCGTAGAGTTCGAGAACTGAATGGTTATGCTTCTTAGAAGACTTAAAGTGGCAACCCCATAATTTTCGGCACACACAGTTAAGTGGATGTTATTAAATAACTTTTGATTAAATGTTCACTACAAGTAACTTGTTTCGTACTATTATGTTATTAATCATAAAAAATGAAGAAAAGTTTTTATATTCTCAGACAGAGGCAGATGTAATCGAGAACTTTGATTAAGCAATGATTTGCATTTCTGTTAACGCACACATATGTGTAAAGAGAAGAAAAAAAAGCTGTTCATTTAAGTGATTGAACCAACGAACAACAAGACAGCAATGCTTGAAAACTGAAAATGACTGGTTAGTGAATCGCCATAGTTGGTAATGAGACAGGAAATTCATTGTTTTTGAGACTCTCATTGCTAGCTAATGGATCGTAGTAATTGGCTAAGAAATAGTACGAGCTACCTAAGAGATCATGACTGATAACCAATGAACCACAGCAACCGGCTAAAAGAAGCCACTCAGTGACTTCGGAACTATAATCACTGTCTAGACAACTTCGCTGGTTATGGGATCGTAAGGCAGAGTGTGGATTATCTCGAAGGCGGTCATGAAGGTGGTTGGACTTTTCGAAACCGCCGAGCACCACTTACTGTCGGTATTGGCCGCGCCGTTTGCTACAATATCACATATTTTTCAAGTTAAATAGTACGAGTGGGTGTTATCACAGGTCAAACAATGAGAATTCGTCATCAAAAGCAAATACCCATCTCTGCTAATGCAGACACGTTCAACGACATTTTCGTCAACATCTAACAAACAACTTAGCGACGACGTCAGCGATAACGATGATCCATACTGGTGTATTATTATCCTTGTTCAACTAAGCCTTTTATAAACGTTTAAAATTAAGTGTACATTAGATTTGAACTTTCCTTCTTTTAAAACTAATTTTGAAGCTCTAAAAGATAAAGCTGAGAAAGCTGACACAAAAATGTCAATAAAAAGGTAACGAGTGTGCGATGGGAGAAGTAATAAATGATAATTTAGCTATTGAAAAGAGGCGTTGAGGCAAGCATAGTTCCACTTGGAAAGGATATCATTGCTAAGACGAAAGTAAAAGAAAAGGATTTTCTTGGAAATTTGAATTCACGCCAAAACCTTAAGGATTTGAAGTTCAGTTGTTTCGATTACGAATAACTGTTCTGCGATAACTGTGGCCGAAAATTTTCGAAAAAGAATTTTTTTGACTAAATAGAGAGCTGTGTGTGATTTCAATTTTCCATCGTGTTAGAAGAAGCAACTACAAATTGTACTAAATTTACTCATATAAAAGTCACTTAAACTCTCTTTACATTACGTAAGATATGATAAAAAAGATTCTCAATTAGTTTTTGCATTGTGTGGGTATTCCGTGTTATAAAAAATTGAATTGAACTACAAGAAAACGGTGGGCGCGTGTAGCGCAGTGGTCAGAGGCGCACTGCAGTACACCTGAAATCGATTCGAATTGTGTGAATAAAAAGATATGCTCTTTCACATTATTGTGGGATATGATGCATCTTAAATAAAAGTTTGCTGAAACAACTTACTACCTAACATAACTCGAGGCTGAGATAAGTGAAGAAATCTTATTTTACAAAACCTTAACCCTGAAGAGATCAGAAATTCGATTTTTAATCCGCGTTTTCGTTGGAATATTCGCTCGTTGAAGAAAAATAGCTCGTAGTAGCTCTGGAAGACAATTAGTCGCAAGAGGGAAAGCCTTCCACTGCTCCGCAAGTGTAGGTCATTCATTAAATTTCGTTCAACGACCAGTTTGGAAACCCGTCATTTCCTTCGATATTCTAACGTTGCTCATTCAAAGTTTTGCGCGCAATTTTCTGGTATCTGTATATTTTCGTGACTAACATATCGGCAATCAAAAGATGTCGGACGATAACCGTATTTCACCTATAAGTAATACGTTGAACACCAGGTAAAAAAAAAAGTAGGACGAGAAAACGCAAAAAAGCGAAAAGAAGCGCAAACTAAAAAACCTTTGATTTTTTTCTTTTTTTTTTGAGGAGAAAGCTCAGCAGGCTTTTCAACGCGGCTAACTAAGTAATCTTCGAAGAGTTAAATAAAACTGGAGAAAGTTACTTGCTCATTCCTTGAGTAAAGTTGTTGTGGAAAATTTTACGAAAAAACTACGGACAGAGGAGCACTTTCCTTCATTATCATGCAAATTGATCAAAAATAAACTTTCTTAACTGTACTCTGTTGTAATACGTTAAATCATACTTTAATTTGCGAGCATTTACTACGACAGGTTATTTGACTCATATATTAGACTTGAAATCTTGTAGTAATAAAAACTATGAGATTGTGAACTTTAACGACTTGAGCAAACATTCTGAAAAGAAAAAAGAGGCAAATGAGTCACGAGAGTGAATCATTTTTCCTTGATACAGTTTTATAGAGAATCACACCATACAAAGGAATATGGAGAAAAAAGCGGAGGTCCAGAAATCACTTCCTTTTGAACAAGAGATCAAGTTTCGCTCGAAAAACTAACCGCTGAAGTGATTTTAAATTTAGCATGCAAGGCTAACCAAGCTTTCCATCTCTTCTACACCAGTAAATTAGTTTTAAAGTTGTCTGAAAAAGCTCTGTCCGGCTAACGAAGACAGGCGAATTTCTGCACTCCATTGAGACCCTCTTCTAGTGCCACTGTATAACACCAAAGTCCATCAACTCGGCTAACACTCGACAGCATTTGTACAGGAGACAACTGTTTGAGAGAAGCACTGAAATCCGCGCAATATGATAAACATATTTATATCGTATAACATATCAGATGATGATAAGAATACGACAAGGAGGTAAGAGGGTGGTATAGATAAAAACTTCCCAACGATTTACCGCTTCAGAGTGCCTGAGAGATGCTCTTCGGTGGTGTCGGACTGCGATGTAGAGCGGGAAAATTCGTCCACCGGCAGGGTCTCTCGAGCGAAGAAGGAGTCCGGCGCTTCCATCAGAAGGCCTAGCTAAGAGTAAGCCAATACCAATACGAAGACCCACTACCGTCCTGGCATGAAATTAGTCGCATGGTCGCAAATCTGCCTCTGATTCACAAAAGCCGACGAATGGTGGTAACGACCTGAAGTAGACCGTGGCCAGACTGACCTCGGAGCTCCAGAGAACCGCAATGGCTAGACAACCAAAACTCCGAAAAAACGGAAATTATGCGGGGGCCCGCACAACCAGTGAAGGCGGGACATCCAAGTATCCAAGTGAGATGTAGATAAAAAATAATATATCTCAATTAACACTTTTCTAGCACCCTGTAAACATGCTGAAATTCTTCTACTTATCTCAGTGATATAAGTGTACAACTAATGTTTTACTAAACTTTTATTTAGCATGAACTGGCATTGTGTATTGTGTGGATTCTAGCACTTTTTCGCGAAATTCATCTCTTACAGCCATTCGTCCACAATGATCATCGGTGTTCGGCTCGGCCATTGTCTGAGGCCTCCATCGTTTTTTACGAATACTCGTCGTTCCCAGAAACCCTGGAGTACCCGTCTAGGGCATTGCCAGATGTTAACCACAAGAAGGCTACATTTTTTGTGTATTTGAAGAAACGACTTGGTTGAAGGCAAGTATGCTACAAATTTCTCAACTTTGACGGTTTTGAGTGAGATTGAACCAGTGCCTTGTGCATTTTGAACAACATCGCTACCATTATGCTATCCGTGTCAAACGTTTTAGTAATAAACCGAAAGGCAAGAAATCACTGGCTTATGAAAGCGTTGCGGTGGCTGTATCGATGTAAAATTTTCTTATCTGAGCGAGAGATAGTGGTCATTGGGCAAAGAGTTTCAGGCCTCGGCTTTTTTTCACTCTAAGGCCACACGAGTTTTTTTCGCTGGTTGAAGATGTCATGTAAGCATCGCTGGATTTCAAGATTTCTACAAGACATATAAACACACTAAGATTGCGTGAGCGTTTTTTTCTCACGCTCACAAAAAAGCGAAACATAAGAAGAAATAATTCACCGCTCCACTAAAAAGTTGCCGACATGTTACGACCACTCACGCTATCTCCATTAAGAAGAACGACGCACCTGTTAAGGTATTGTGAACCGAGCTTCCGCAATGCTCTTCAGCTATGGTCTTATAAGTCATTGTCATCACTAAACTGAAGATCGCATATGCCAACGTCAAGACTTGAACTGCGCACAATGACCAAAAGTAAAAGTTTAAGCTTCCTTTATAACAAAACCTTGCGAAGTCGCGCTTTGCTGCGTCCTCCAACAAGTAACGCTAATGACAGAAATCCACCTTTGGGGATTGCCTTAACCGGTAGTTGTCGATTTTCGATGCCAGGCCACTGCACTATTCACATTCAAAGTTTTCGACTTCGTTGTAAATCGTCTTCAATCAGTGCCACACTACAGGTTAACAAGCAGTTTTTGAGCTAAATGTATTTTGATGACTCAAAAGACCGACTTTCTATAAACCTCGACACAAATAGTTGATATATTTATTTATATAATCTTATAAACTGATCTTCTGTAGCTGATGCTAGGTTGGTATAGGTCTTCGTTGTCGCTGTTGTCGTTGTTGGTGGTGTTGTTGGTCGATGCCTCACGTTTCGGCGATTTCGTCTTCATCAGATCCTGGACGTATTTTTTGCAACAGTTGCCTCACATTCGGTGAAACATTATAGCACTAATGAAGACCAAATTTTCAAATAAATGCCGTATTGATCAAAAAGGCTATCCACTGTGATGTTGAGAGTCGGACTGGCCCACGCGTTGTTTACGTAAGGTTGCGAGCGAGACACACCCCGGGGTCAAAATATCATTTTGAAATAAGGCGTCTGGTCACGCGTGATCGTGAGGCATTCGTCCTTCCGGTTCATCTTTGGATTTTTGAAATTTATCCAAAACGCCTCAAGAGTTTTGCGCGTTAATGTTTTTGATTCCTGCGCCAGGATTCGCACATTCACTTCAAAATCATCGCCGTTGTGGTTTTGTGCTCTATGTGTACCTAGAGGAGTGTTTAACGAATTTTAACTTTCCCATCTAAGTGTTCTTTTATGCGGACAAAAAGTGGTCGACTCGTTTCCCCAATGTTTTCCTCACCGCATGCCTTATACGTAATCAGCTATATTGTTCCTAAACTCAAGAAATCCCCGTCTCCCCCGTTAGGACAGATCATAGATTCCAGAATCGCCTTTCTACTAACCTCGGCATTGGATCGCGAAATTGTTAAGCAGAACCCGTTTACTTCCATACAATAACACACATACAACACAGTCGCAGCTGACGTTTCGCCAGTATAACCTCCTTCAGAGCCTGAAAGGGTATGCTAATATGCAATTTACTATGTCAAACGCTTCAATAACGTTACCGTGAATTATTGAAGCGTTTGACATAGTAAATTGCATATTAGCATACCCTTTCAGGCTCTGAAGGAGGTTATACTGGCGAAACGTCAGCTGCGACTGTGTTGTATGTGTGTTATTGTATGGAAGTAAACGTGTTCTGCTTAACAATTTCGCGATTCCTACCAGGTTAAGCGCGATTAAGCCAGCTACTATTGTGTTGTATATGTGTTATTGTATAGAAATAAACGTATGCTGTTTGACAACCTCTCGATTGTTCAGAGAGAAAACGACAGACCATAGAGTTTTTTGAGCTCCACAAACGATCACAGAGGAGGTTGCGAACTAACTGACGGCGTAGGGTATTGGGTGAGGTGTCAATAATCGCTACATAATTTTCAAGACCCCTTTTTTAAAGCATCTCTTAATGGCGCAAATTACTTCATTTGATATGAAGGGTAGCTTAAAAGGGATCTTACTTACGTCCAAAGACATTATTTTGGGGAACTGCCCTGCGTTTTTGTCTGACCCGAGTGGCTTCTGCTTCGTAGCCATTCGAAATGGCTATTTTTCGTGCCAGGTTAGGCGACTCCTTCCTTTCCTCTTCTCCTGTGCACAAACTTTCAGTCGTTCGGTACATGGTCTTGCTGAGTGCTTCTTTCATATGCGAAGGATAAGAGGAGCGGTAGTAAACCAGTATGTCTTACTACTTGGCTTATGATACCATTTTGTTATATAGCCATTTTCTGCGATCCTTATTTGGACGATATATTTATTTATGTGATCTTAAAATTGATCTTCTTAAGTTGACGCGAGGTTGGTACAGGTTTTCGTTGTCGTTGTCGTTGTTTTATTGATCGATGGCTAAGGTTTCGGCGTCTTCGCCCTCCTCAGAGTCTGGACGTATTTTATATTAGAATATTTTTATAATTCGGTGGAAAAAAGGTTAAACTATTAATAAACATCAAACTTTCAAATAGACGCCATATTGAACACAAAGGCCACTCACCGTGATGTTACGTACGGGGCTGGCCCACGCGTTGTTTCCGCGGAGTCGCGAGCAAGACACACTCCGGGGTCAAAATAAAATAGGGCGCCAGGTCACGCGTGATAGTGAGGCATTGTCTTTCCGGTTCATCTTTGGATTTTTGAAATTTATCCAAAACGCCTCAAGAGTTTTGCGCGTTGATGTTTTCGATTCCTGCGCTAGGATCCACACATTCACTTCAAAATCATCGCCGTTGTGCTTTTGTGCCCTATGCGTACCTAGAGGGGTGTTTAAACGGATTTTAGCTTTCCATCTAGATGTTCTTTTATGCGGACACAAAGTGGTCTACCCGTTTCCGCAGTATATTCCTCGCCGCATGCGTTACATGAGATGAGATTTATTTGGATGTTTAGGGATGGAAGCCAGTTCTCGGTTGGTTTTTTTGGTGCAAATTTTATATACTCTCACGACGGTTTAACAGTTCAAAGCACTCATCCAACTGTTTTTGTGTAGAACGAGAGATGAAGCAGTGGTCTATAAATCGACGGTAGAATAAGGACCTACGGATCTCCTTCATATGAGGGGTCTCGAGCCGGTTAGTCGCGAGACTACGTGGCGCGTCCCCAGGTGGCGGATAGAGGGTTAATCGCGGATCAAAAGCGACCTTTGTTTCCTGAGACGAAGGTGCATCCAGGGATGGGCTCTCTGTTTCTTCTGCGCTGGCACATACTTTCTGTAATTGCTAGGCGTATTCATGCATGCCTGTGTGGGTACGTTCTTGCTTATGCGGATTCTATTCTACGAGTCAATTCGGCCGAAAGTCTGCAATCAAATAACTGGGAAGTGTATGGAAGGCGGTTTGGAGTCGCCTCCATTAAATATGCTCCATGTGCACTCTAGGAGAGTTTGGCAAGCTACCTGTAAGTATACTCAGCCTCCATGGTTAGAGTCCAGCAATCTATACATGGTTATCAAAATGCTAAACAGAGTAAAGGAAATGGGCCTCATTCCTCTGACCCCGAAGGCGTCTCCAACTCGGCAACGTTGAGTAGGACGAGTACGGAGAGCCTGCTAAAATCACAGGACCAATGGAAGATGTCTGGATTTCAAAGAACTATGGTTACGATCTGTACCTACAATGCGCGTACACTTGCATCCGAGTCTTCGACACAAGACTTGTTCATGCAAGCAAAAAGGATAAGGAACGACGTCATCGGCATGGCCGAGACGGGACACGCCACCCATTCAACGACGTCCATGACACCGGAGAAGAGCTGTTCCTCGGAACATGTGACAGTAGTCGACGGCGTCGGCGTTTTCGCCAACACGAGTTTTTCTATTAACATCGATTCATTCGAACAGCTTACAACCCGAAGCGGACGTTTACGAATAAAAAATGTGGATCAACACCGGCTTTGACAATAATTGTAGCCCACGCATCCATATCAAACAATGACGAAGAGGAAGTCGAAGGGTTCTATGTGGGCTTGAAGAAGTACTGCAGAGAAGACCATACATTCTTCAAGGACATTATTGGAGAATTCATGGCCAAGAATGGACAAAGAGGAAAAGAACGCCTGAAAAACGTCACACTGGGATCCACAGATCAGAATAGAACAAACAGAGTGAGCGGCTCTCTGAGTTTATAATGACGAGCAGGACCATCAATGATAACTCGCAAATTCCAGAAGCCCCACCCTCAACGCTGGACGTGGGAGTCTTCCAGTAGAGAGTACTACGACGAAATACACCACATCATGGTAAATAGAAGCTAATGCGTAACCGATGACCTTATAGTTCCTAAATTCTACATGGCATCTGACCAACATCTCCTTCGTGCTAGATTCTATTCCTCGTAGAAAGGAAAAAAAGCCGCTAAATTCAAAATCCGAGGTCCCTGAAACGCCGTAAACTGGGATTTATTCAATTCATTAACTGGCTGTTGGGAAGATGCCATTGTCGACAACATCGACGAGGAATACGATCAGCTCATTCAACATCTTCACGTTAGCGCCATGAAAGCTGAGAGTTCGAAAGCCACCAAGACACGTCTGTTTCCAGACACACTCGAGCTGATACGCCAGCGTGGAATCGC